>PVJA010014307.1:0-40549 GCA_004027025.1 Myocastor coypus
AATCCAGCTATCCCCCTACTGGGAATTTTCCCAGAAGAACTGAAAACTTCATACCATAGCGATATCTGTGCACCTATGTTTATAGCAGCCCAATTTGTAATAGCCAAATCTTGGAAACAACCAAAATGTCCATCATTTGAAGAATGGTTAAAAAAAAAATGTGGTATTTTTATACAATGGAATACTACTCATCCATAAAAAATGATAAGTTTGAAGACTTCATATATAAATGGATGTATACTGAATAGTATTTCAACATATGTCACTCACATCAAAAACAGTATGCTATCCTGACTACATATACATAATGGACCACATGAATGCATTTTAATATTTTAAGAGACAATATAATTCTCTCACATCTTCTGGCATTTAGGAAGGGCAAAAGAGGTTTGGTGGATTGTGTAACATTAGGTTATGAAGTCTTCTGCTGCCTGAGAGGCATGCTGATATCTGCCTTTTTTTTTTTTTTTTTTTTTTTTTTTTGAGACAGGGTCTTGCTATGCAGTTCAGGCTGGCCTTGAGCTCACTTTTGTAGCCCAGACTGGTCTCAAACTCACACTGATTCTCCTGCCTCAGCCTCCCAAGAGCTGGGATTACAGACATGCGCCACCACGCCCGGCTAATCTCTGGCTTTGTATGCTATGATTGAGAGGTACAAGTCTGCTGGAAAAATAGGTGGTGTTGTCCCATCCTCCAGCTCAACAGAGCAATATGGGAGCAACTTCCTGTTCCACACACCCCGCCAGACTGAGATCCCCATCTTCCAGCTTCACCGAGCCCTGAGGGAGTGACTTCCTGTTATACACAGCCTGTCTCCACATTCTCTCAACTCATCCTTCCCAGGTACATCAAAGGAAGGTAATCAGTCAGAACTTAAGTGAACTAAATTAAATACAGACTCGCAATTTAGTATCAGCAGAGTTACACAGACATAAAGTTTACTCTTATTGTGTAAAGTTTATACTTTACTGTGTAAAATACAAATTCATTACTTACAAAAAGGTTGTCAACTGCTAAATATCACTACCCACTATTAATGTTCCTAACTGTAGTTCTGTAAATACAAAAGTAAAACTGCCTTCATATACTCTTCTTTGGGTAAGAATTATGATAAAGGTATAATTGCACCAAGCTCTGCACCAAAGGTCAGAGGACAGCGCTCGACACAATGACAAAGAGAAGGAGCAAAGTGCACTCTCAGGTCATGAGCTCAACCCAAAAAATCCTGGAGATACTAACATAGAAGAAAATGGAAATCACACAGTTGAAATCTCTGAATTAACAGGGTCTGAAGCAAAGAAACAAGTACAGAAAGGTATAGAGGCAATCAGACCAGAAATAATTTCTGAAGTGAAAAAAGGAAACTGTGAATTAACAGCATCTGAAGTTAAAAAAATCTGCAGATATGTGTAGAGGAAATCAGATCAGAGATAATCTCTGAAGCAAAAAGAGAAATAACTGAATTAGTAGCCTCTGAAGTGAAGAAACAACTGCAAATAGGCATAGAGGAAATCAAATCAGAAATAATCTCTGAAATAAAAGAAAACTCTCTGAATTAACAGCATCTGATATAGAGAGACAACTGCAGAATGGTAAAGAGGAAATCAGATCAGAAATAATTCCTGAAGTAAACAAGAAAGGATAAACCATAATGAAAGAATTAATAACTACTTCTGAAGAAGACACTGATTAAAAAATTGGGGATTAGAAATATTTTGTACTCCTTGAATAAGCAATATAGAAAAAAAATAGATCATATGAAGTAGACTCAAAGAGAAACAGACACAGGAACTTGAAACCCCAGTGCCAAGCTGGCAAAGCCATTTGCATGAAAGGGAAGACAGAGTTTCAGATCTTGAGGACACTGTAGTAGCTAGTGAAAAGGTAATAAAAGATTCTTAAAAACAATTATGATGCAGGAAAAAAATTATTTAACATCTACAAGATGATGAAAAGATGAACAATGTAAGATTAATGGGCATCAATGAGAAAGGAGTTAACACAAATGATATAAAAAGAATGTGGGCAGAAATATTAGCAGAAAGCATTCCAAATATGAGGAAACAATTTGGCAGTCAAGTTACTGAAGCATATAGAACTCCAAATAACATCAACTCAATTAAAAAAACACATACAGACATATAATAGTTAAGATCCCAGAAATCCAGCACAAGAATAACATACTGAAGGCTGATAGAGAAAAGAAATAGATCACATTTTAAGGAAAACCAATCAGGATAATGGCAGATTTCTCTTCACAAACCATGAAATGAAGAAGATCATGGAGCAGAGTTCATCAAGTCCTTCATGAAAACAAATTCCAGCCCAGACATATACCCTACAAAACTCTCTTTCAAGTTTGATGGAGAAGCAAAATACTTCCATGACAAAGAATAACTAAAGAATTTCATGATGTTAAAGCCAACCCTACAAAGACTACTAAAAGATATTCTAGAGAGAGGCCAATATAAATAGAACTCCACGAAAGAGAATGGATAGAACCAACCCAACCGGGCAAAAAATTAAACACAGGAGATAAAGGAGTAACCAACAGCAAGTAAAGAACATGACAAGCATAAATCTCAATTATAGCTATCAATGTAAAAGGTCTCCATTCACCAATTAAGAGAAATACACTGGCACCGTGGATTAGGAAGGAAAGTCCAACAATATACTGCATACAAGAAACATACCTAACTCATTAAAGAATTCATAGGCTGAAAGTAAAAGGATGGAAAGCAATACGGCATGCACCAGCACCTCAGAAAAAAGAAAGGGCAACAATGATACTCTCAGATAATCTCAACTTCAAACAAAGAATGATCAGATGAGATAAAGAAGGCCACTACATATTGGTTCAGGGAAAAATTGAAGAGGAAATGATAACACTCATAAATATGTACATACCCAACAAAAGAGCACCCAGCTGTATATAACAAATCTTAATGGACATGAAAACTCTAATATCCAATACAACAATCCTAATAAGAGACCTTAACATCCCCTTATTCCCAAAAGATAGGTCAAACAGACAAGAAGTTAGCAAAGAAATAACAGAACTGAACCAGTACTTGGAACAAATGGACTTAGCCAACATGTACAGAGTGTTCCACCTAGCCACTTCTGAATACACCTTTTTATCAGCTGCTCAGGGGACATTTTATAAAATAGAACCCATACTATTCCATAGGTCATGCTTACATATATGCAAGAAAACGGAAGTTATCCCATGCATATTAACGGACTACAGTGCAATAAAACTGGAAATAAGTGAAAGAAGAAACCACAACAACCACATTAACACATGGAAGTTAAACAGCACCCTCCTCAGCAACCAATAGGTTGAAGATGAAATTAAATAAGATATTAAACAATACCTACAATTTAATGAAAATTCAAACACAACTTATCATAATTTATGGGATGCAATGAAAGCAGTTCTTACAGAGAAATTTATAGCTCTAAACTCACACATTAAAAAAACCAAATGGGAACAAATAGGTATTCTTATGTTGCACCTTGATCATCTAGAAAATGAAGAACAAACCAACCCCAAAGCACAAAGATGGGAAGAAATTTTAATGATTCCAGCAGAAGTTGATTCAATTGAGATGAAGAAAACAATACACAGAATTAACAAATCAAAAAGCTGGTTCTTTGAAAAATTAAATAAAATTGATAAACCCCTAGCTAACCTTAACAAAAAGAGGAAAGAAAAAACTCAAAATCAAGCAATAAGGAATGAAAAGGGCAAAATTACTACAGACCAAATGGAGATTCAGAAGCTCGTACATAGCTACTTTGAGAACCTTTATTCTCACATAATTGAAGACAGAGATGAACTCTACAGATTCCTAGAGAGGAACAAATTATGAAAACTGGATCAAGAAGATACAAGAGTGCTCAACAATCAGTAAAATCCAATGCAATACAACACGTAATTAAAAAAAAAAACCCTACTGCGAAAGAAAAGTCCAGGTCTTGATGGATTCATCACTGAATTGTCCAAGAAGATATAATCTCAATACCCCTCAAACTCTTCAATGAAATAGAAAAAGAAGCAATCTCCCAAAATCATTCCTGGAAGCAAGTATTATGTTGGTACCCAAACCAGAGAAAGATGCACCTGAAAAGGAAAACTGCAGACTAATCTCTCTTATGAACATAGATGCAGAAATCCTCAATAAAATCCATGCAAATACAATACAGCAAATAATTAAGAAGATAATAAACCATGACCAGGTAGGATTCATCCTAGCGATGCAAGGATGGTTCAGTGCATGCATATGTATAAACATAATACACTATATCAATAGAGCCAAATCTAAAAACAACATTATCATCTCAACTGATGCAGAAAAGGCTTTTGAAAAAGTCAAACACTCGTTCATGTTCAAAGTCCTAAAGGAAATTGAAATAGATGTCCTCTGCCTCAGTCTGATAAATCCATCTAGGACAATCCAATGGCTAACATAATTTTAAAAGGAGAAAACTGAAGGCTTTTACTCTCAGACCTGGTACAACACAAGGATGTCTTCTGTCACCACTCATACTCACTATAGTCCTGGAATCATTAGCCACAGCCATTAGACAAGAGAGAGAAATAAAGGGAATAAGAACAGGTAATGAGGAAGTTAAACTATCATTGTTTGCATATGACATGGTTGTCTACTTGGAAGATCCTAAAGTCTCCACCAAGAAGCTACTAGAAATAATATGCAAATTAAGTAACATAGCAGGATCCAAAGTGGACACACAAGTCAATAGCATTCCTCTACACAGATAACAAACATGTTGAGAGGGAAGTTAGAGAAACAATAATTTTTACAATAACACCACCAAAAATGAAATACCTAGGTATTAATCTAACTAAAGAAGTAAAAGATCTTTTCAATAAAAGCTACACTACTCTGAAAAAAGAGATAGTAGAAGATTTAAGAAAATGGAAAGATATTCCCTGTTTTTTGGATAGGAAAAACCAACACTATGAAGATATGATGTTAATTGTCATACAGATTTAATACAATCCCCATAAAAATACCATCAACATATCTCACTAATGTGGAGAAGTTATACCTAAAATTTATTTGCAGTCATAAAAGACCTGGAATACCAAAGATAGTTCTGGGCAACAAAGATAACACAGGAGGCATTACAATTCCTGACCTAAATTTATACTACAAAGCCACAGTGATAAAATTGGCATGGTATTAGCGAAAAAAAAGTAGACCTGAGGATCAGTAGAATAGAAGTAGAATAGATTAGAAGATGCAGAAACAAATATAAACACATTCATCCACCTTATTTTTGGCAAAGGGGCCAAACATGTTTACTGGAAGAAAGATAGCCTCTTTAACAAATGGTGCTGGAAAAACTGGCTCTCTGCATGCTGAAAGCTAAAACTTGGAGCAGGTCTATCACCATGCACTAAAACTAAAGTCAGAATGGATTAAAGATCTAAATATTAAAACAGAAACACTAAATTTCCTTGAAGAGAAAGTGGGAGGAAATCTTGAAGACATCAGCATAGGGAGATAGTTCATGGACAAAAATCAAAATGCACGTGTAGTACTTGAAAGAATTAACAACTCGGACCTCTTCCTGGTGAGATTTTTTTGCATATCAAAAGAAATTACCAACAGAGTGAAAAGACAACCCACAAATTTTGAAAAGGATTTTAGTCAATAAGTATTCAGACGAAGGTCTTCTATCTAGAATTTATAAAGAAAATGCAAAGACCCAATCCTGAAATGAGCATCTCAGACGAACCCAAACTTCTCAGAGGAAGAAATAGAACAAATGCTCCACATCGTAAGCCATCCCTGAGATGCCAATTAAAACAACACTTAGATGTCATCCAGAAAGGATGGCAATCATAAACAAATAAACAAACAACAAATGGAGCGGCTCTGTGCAAAAAGGAACACTTCTCCATTTCTAGAGAGAAAACTTTCTTTCCATATTTTGTAGAAAGCAAACTGGCTAAGCAATGGCCGTGATTCATACAGATGGCTGACACTGATAAAAGTTCTTCAAAATGCTGTACATGGTTCCAAGGTTAATCCTTAGGGGATTTGACTGATCTTGTCAGCTGCAAAAGATACATGTCTTGTTATATAGTTCTGCTTTAACTTGGCCTTAACCACCTAGCAGAAGCATGTAACCACAAGACATAAAAAGTAAAGCCAGATTAGTATGCTGAGCTATAAAAGGCTCAGGTCAATAGCTTCTGACATTGCCAGTCTTGCCTATAACCCAGTAATATTATGGAATATTGTGCTATATGTACAACTACTATCAATGAAATATTTGTACCAATAGTGTTTAGAAAATTTATTATGTCTACCTCTTGTATTTGGAACAACTACTATGGAGACAACAATGTGAATTATATTAATTATTGTGGTTGTTCTACTGTGTTGTGAAACTCTCCCATTGTTATTTTTTATTAAAAGTAAAATAAAATAAAAATAAATAAATAATTGAATAAAAAGAGAAATATAGGTTGTGTTGGTGCAGACTTTTACATTCTCATATATTAAAAGTGTGATGGGAAAATATTTCTATCTAGATATCAAAATGTGCTATCAGTTGTACCTAATTACGTGAAATCAGGAGAAATAGCCAATTTGTACTTTGTCACCTCTGTTGAACAATTTGTTGATTACATTCTTACTTGTTATGTGCACAGCATGGTTGTTCACTCACAGTTTTATGTAAATTAAAGGAAATAGTGTGCATTATGATTAAAGTGCAATGTCCTACTGACAGTGGATTAATACCATCATCATTTTATTAAGAGATTTTATACAGATGCATTGTATGTAATGTGGGAACTATAAATAACTGACGTAATGATTCAAACTCTGCATAGATTTGACATTAATAATTTTTTCTACTTCTGCGGCTAGCAGCCAGAATAAAAATGCAAATAGGAGAGCAAGAAAACAATTTACAGGCACAAATAAATGAATGTATGATTGTAAATATTTTCTCTATTTTTCAATTTTAAATTAAGCTGTGGACAAGTTAGAGATCATTAACTTTCAAAGTACAAAAAAAACTACTGTAAGCTTTATTTTTTTTAAAAAGCATAATTTGTATGTAATAGAATGCACAGATGCTTATGTAAGTTTCAGGCATTTTGGCAGTCACTTAGCAGCATATGAAACATTTTCATCACTGCAGAAATTTCCTTCCTGCTCACTTCCAGCAAGTCAGTGGTTTATCCCAAGGCAACTGTGTGTAGGGCTTTATCTCTGTCATGCCTGAGTTCGTATACTTCTAGATTTGCAGTATGACTTAAGCTTTCTCTCTGTTTTATGTGTTAGTGACACAGTACATCGTTTTTTCTTTCCTTTCACCACTGAATGGTATACTATTATATACAAAGACAATTTATCCTCATGTTGGTGGATATATGTGTTGCTGTCATTGTTGGATTGGCTAATAAGACTATTTAAAAAAAACAAGACAACAGGAGATATAATAGCAAAAACTCACTGTGGACTGTCTGTATTTCACTCTTTTCAGCCTAGCACCAGGTTTAGTTCATCCTAGTCAAAACCTGGTTGATTTCTCCTAAGTCCGTGTGGTCGGCTTTTGGACAGCTCCTGTGGTTCTGTCCTTGCTAGGTCATGCCCACTTTCCCAGCTTTTGACATGCCCTACATAGTCTCTTGCCTCAATAATACTTGTAAAAAAATGTCTGTCTGCTCAGATCTATTTAACTATCTATTTAAATATTCACTATTTAAAATAATAGCATTGCTTTTATTATTGAACTGTTCAAGTTTTCAGGGGCTGGGAAGATTGCTCAGTAGAATAAGCACTTGTCTGCCAAGCACAGGATCCTGAGTTCAATTGCTGGTACTGCCAAAAAAAAAAAAAAAAAAAAAGGGTTTTGTACATACTAGATGTACACCCTTACCAGGTTTGTGTATGGTGAATATTTGTGCCATTCTGAATCTTGTCCTCTTTTCTTTTCTTTTTTTTTTTTTCTCTTCACATATGTTTTTATTTTGTGGTTGCTTTTACTACAAATTTTAGTTATTAAATTTGTCTTTGTTTATTAATTAAGTTTCCTGGTACATTTTATGTGTACACAATGATCATAGTCATTATAAGGAGTTTGCACCCATACGTGTTATAACTTGATTCTTGTTTTTCCCTATTCCATGCTCTCCCTCCAACCCCTCTTCCTCTCTTCATTTAGAAAGGTTTGCTTCCATTTTTTTCTTCTTTGCTCATTTTTTTCTCTTCTCTCCTTTCCCATATTCCCCTACCTAGTTCCTCTTCCCATTTGAACATTTTCTTCCCACTTCCCATTGTTTATGATACATTTTAGTCCCTATTTACACTTTGATTTTTTGACACCAGAGAAAACAATAAAGTGTTTACACATGTATGTCCAGTTAATTCACTTAAGGTAATTGAAGTGTATCCTTATTTGTGGCAGAGTAGTACTCCATTGTATTAAGAACCCCTCATTTTCTTTATCTAGTCAACCACTAGATGGGTATTTTGGCTGTTTCCAAAATTTAGCCATTAAAACTGTACCACTATAAACGTGGATGTGTATATGTGGCATGATGCTTTTAATTATTTTGGGAAGATACTAAGAAGAAGAACAACTGAGTCAAATGGAATATCTAGTCCTAGTTTTTTGAGGAATCACAACAATGATTTAAGTAGTTGTACCAGGCCAGAATCTTTTTTTTTTTTTTTTACTTTTGTTTGTTTATTTATTAGTTTTATGGCCGGCTCAGCCTGCCCTGAGGGCAGGGCTGGCACAGCTTGTGGTGCCAGGGATCAAACCGTGGTCCCTGCAGCCGCCTAAGCTTTCCTAAGCAGGTGCTTTAGACCACTGAGCCATCCTGCCGAGCCCCCAGAATCTTATCAACAGTGGAGAAGGGATATTTTTCCCCCATAGATTTGTCAAAATTTGATATTTGTTGATTTCTTGATAATAGCCATTCTTTCTGAGGTGAGATGGAGTCTTAGTACTGATTTAATTTATATCTCTCAAATGACAGTGATGCATACTTTTCCATATATTTATTAGCCATTTCTATTCTTTAACTGAGAAGTTTCTATTCATTTAAGATGCCTATTTTTGGATTGGGTATGTATATTTTTGGATTTTGACTATTTTTGAGTTTTTTATATATTCTAGACAGTAGTTGCTTGTCTGTGGAACATGAGGTGTTATGGTTTATGTCTAGTTGTCCCCCCAAAGCCTCATTCACTGGGATTATGTGTTTTAGTACTGATGGGATTATCAGTCTGAGTAGGGCTGGGACTATGGGTGTGGTCTAGGGAGAATATCCTAAGGCAGAGAGCCTGATAGGAATATAAAGAGAGACAGAGACAGACTAGAGCTGTTGCTGTTGCTCTGCTGCTGTGTTTGATTGGCTGCCTCTGTCACCATTTTGTTGCTGTTCCACCACCATAAACTGGATGCTCTCTGTCCTGTTCCACTCAGCCTTGGGCCAGCTGAATATGGACTGAAACCTCCATGAACTGTGAGCTAAATAAACTTTTCATTCCTTCATTTTGAGTGTCGGGTATTTGTCGCAGCAATGAGTGACAAGTAACTAAGACAGAATTTGCTACCAGAGAAGTGGGGTCATTGCAGTGACCATAGCTGACAATGTAGATTACAAGCTTTTGGGAATGGCTTATGGGAAGAGATAGGAAAGGTTCAGGATGTTGGCTAAAAACAAAGCACTAGAACGGCTTCGGCTGTTCAGCTTGGGCGATTCTGGTCAGAGCTTGGACCAGAAGACTGACAGAAGTCCTACCTGTAAAGACCACGCTGAGGAGGTTTCTGCTGGAAAAGAGGACAGCGCTGGTCATTGGACTCCAGATGATTTGTGCTATGGACTGGCTGAAAGTCTTTCGGAATTTTGCTCATGCCCAGAGACTTTGTCTAAGACTGAGATTAAGCATGGTGGACTGATTAATATTTCAAGAGATATTTCAAAGCAGCAAAGTATTGGGGCGGTGGCGTGGTTGTTATTGATTGCTTTTAGCTAGGTTTATGTTGAAAATCAAGAGCAAAGAGCCAGGAAGGATGATTCAGAATGTGAGTTTGACCAGAAAGGAAGCACCAGGAAAGCTGTGGACTGCAAAGATGGAGCTAAAAGGATCTACATTGCTGGGAAGGAACCAGAGAATCAAAAAGATGGCCTGAGGACATCACAAGAGGTGGCAGCTCTCTACTCTTTGCAGCCTCAGAATTGCAAAGGAGAGAGGTGTGGCCTTGAGAAGAAAGCCACAGAGACCCAAGTATCAGAATGGTTGCGGCAGCCAAACCAGGTTCCAAAATGGCGCCCAAATGGAGTATATGATTTTCGGAATTAGGGTCAGAGTGCTCAGTGATCTAGGCCCTCGACCCCTTCAGCCAAGAGAGAAGGAAGCCTGGCTACTGCTCCAGCTGGCAACAACCCTTGGCATTATCCACATAGGCAGATGCAGAATGTGGGAATTCTGAGGTTAAGAAGGCTTTCACCTCAATTTCAGAAGAAGGCCTGGGAGGCCAGGCAGTGTGCCCCTGAGAGGGACGTGTGTAAAGCTGGGTGTGAGAAGCCTGTTCATTAGAGACCTCAGAAGTTTGGAAGAGTCAGGAACATGCATTATGCTAAGAGGGAGCAAAGCTGGCCTAAGAGAGAAGCCATGGGAATTACCACCAAGAGTGCCGTAGGACCGGAGTTGCATGATGCTCACAACTCAGTGCAGATTGCTTTGGATGCTCCAGTTGGAACTATGTGATTTAATGTTTACCTGCTGGGTTTTGGACATGTGTTGGTCCCAATGTTTTGTATTATACTGTTGTTTGCAACTTGTGGAATTGTAATGTTTATCTTATGGCCTTGAATGTTGGATATGTTTAAGTCTTCTATTGTACAGGGGCTCACAGTTGAGAGTTTGCCTTGGATCTTGGAGGAGACTTGAGATTAGGACTTTTCAGCAATGCTGAAACTGTTGAGACTTTGGCAACTCTTCCAGAGGGACTAAAATGTCTTTTGTAAAAAGGGATATTATGAGACTTTGGGTGTCCATAGGTGGAATATTATGGTTCATGTCTAGTTGTCCCCCCCAAAGCCTCATTCACTGGGATTATGTGTTTTAATAGTGATGGGATTATTGGTCTGAGTAGGGCTGGGACTATGGGTGTGGTCTAGGATGGATATCCTAAGGCAGAGAGTATAATAGGAATATAAAGAGAGACAGAGAGACAGACTAGAGCTGTTGCTCTCTGCTGCTGTGTTTGGTTGGCTGCCTCTGCCACCATTTTGTTGCTGTTCTGCCACCATGAACTGGATGCCTTCTGCCCTGTTCCACTCAGCCTTGGGCCAGCCGAATATGGACTGAAACCTCTACGAACTGTGAGCTAAATAAACCTTTCCTTCATTCATTTTGAGTGTTGGGTATTTGTCCCAGGAACGAGTGAAAAGTAACTAAGACACGAGGCAATTTTTTTTCCAAACTGTGGGTTGTCTGTTCACTCTGATGGTAGTTTCTTTTTCTGTGTAAAATATTTTAGTAAGACCAGATCCCAGTTGTTGATTTTTGATGATATGATCAGTGAGAACATGTTGGTTTGTTACAGGTAGCCTTTAGAAGATTGAGATAAAGATCATCAATTCTAATTTTCTGTAGGGTTTTTACCATAAACAGGTATAGACTTTGTCAAATGCTTTTTTATGCATCTATTGAGATGACTATATGCATTTTGTCCTTGCATCTACTTATACTCTGTGTTGCATTTATTGGTTTGCCTATACTGAACTATCTTTGTATACCTGGAATGAGTCCCTCTTAGTCATTGTGTATAATCTTCGGATTTTATGCGTTCTGTTTGCCAGTAT
Organism: Myocastor coypus; assembly: GCA_004027025.1. Classification (NCBI taxonomy): domain Eukaryota; kingdom Metazoa; phylum Chordata; class Mammalia; order Rodentia; family Myocastoridae; genus Myocastor; species Myocastor coypus. The sequence continues at coordinate 11,876 of PVJA010014307.1, forward strand.
CTCATAATTTTTGTACCTATGTTCATTAGGGAGATTGGGCTGTGATTCTCTTGCTCGGTTAGGTCCTTCTTTGCTTTTGATATTAGGGGAATGCTTGCTTCCAGGAATGAATTTGGGAGTATTGCTTTCATTTGAATGTCCTTAAAAAGTTTGAGAAGTGGGGATAGATTTGTGGGGTACATTAATATGGATTGGAGGGCTGGGGAGATAGCTCCATGGCTCAAGTGTCTGCCTGGCAAGTGTAAGGTCATGAGTTCAAACCCCAGTCCTGCCAGAAAAAAAAAGTACGGATTGGAGATTTTTTTTCAGAGCTTGAAATTCTTCACTCAGAATTTTCATTGACTTAGGGATTTGAGTTGAGAAATTTGTGATTCTGATGGCCTTTCCTGCATGGGTGACTTGTTTCTCATATCTAATAGCTTTTAAGATTCTAGCGTTAGATTTGTGCAATCTTGCACATTAAATGCCTTGTTCTTGAATTTTTTTTTTATGAGATTACCTACAGTTCTATATGCTTCAATTATGTGTGTATTGAAATAATTTTCCTTCTCAGGGAAGGTTGTTCTATGGAGTACAGGAACAAGTTTTATGTGTCTTTTACACTATCTCCTGCTTTTTCGTTGACTCCAACCAGTTTTATGTTATTCTTCTTTGCATCGTTTAGCAGGTGCTGTACTGATTCCCCTTACTAGTTTAAAGAAATGATTCTTCTCATAACTGCTAATCATAATCCTGTCTTCTGCATGTGATATTTTATCCTGTCATTGGCTCATTCTGTTGTGCATATTGTCAATGAAGCATTGAATCTCCTGAGTTATTATTTTTTTGTATCTGCTTTAAGGATTCCATTCCTTTCCTATGTTGTGAAGTCATGATTTTCATAAGCTCCTGTATTTAAAAATCTATATCTGCTTTAGATTCTCTTATCAGGTCTTTTGTTAGGCCGCCATCTCTTTAGTTATCTGAGAAATTATTTTTTATTTTTTTCTAGAGTCTTGCTCATTTGTCTTGTTATTTCTGCTGTTACCACCTCAGAGAGTCCAGGACAGTGGCTTTAGGATTGTTCTTCGTTGTCTGCTGTGTTTGCTTTTGATGAGCTGGACATCTGGAGTTGCACATTCCTTAATTGTCCTTTCATTTTATAGGTTTCTTTTTAGTTTAATTTTTGAATTGATGTTTCTAAGTGTCATAGTATATAGTTTTACTGCTAGTATTTGAACCATTAGGAAATGACTACTCGATAGATGTGTTCCAGGATTCAGTCTTTTGCAAGATCCTACCTCTTCGGTCAACAGGGAATGATAATTTGCTTCCCACTTATCCCAGTCCTTAGCTCCTTGCCACTGGTCCGTAGTATTTTTATCACTCTTAATCAATCTCAGGAAAAGGAATTGGTTAGAATAATTATGTCACCTTGGCCAAAGTAGTACAATCAGCAATAACAGTAACATCAAACACAGTCAACCAATTCCATCTGCTCAGTCCACTGCATCCTTTCAGTGGTGCATTTTTCTGAGATGGGCTCTGGGATCACCAGCAGTCAATGTACATCTTTACTTTTGTAATGGTTTCTTCTGAAGAGCAGAATTTAAAAATTTGTAATTATCTAATCATCATTTTCTTTCATGGTTAGTGCTTTTTACATGCTAAAAATTGTTGTCTATCTCAGGTTTACAAAGATAATCTGTTTTTAGAGGCTTCATATTTTTAGCTGTTACATTGTATACAATGCTTAAAACAAAACTATGTGCTACTGGCTGAAAAATGCTAGAAAAGTACTTACATAAATGCTAAAACCTAAGTGCTACTATCTTTTGGTTCGAAACGGATTTGGAAAGAAAATAATGCTATTCATTACTGCAGCCTCGTTTTCTAGCTCTGGGACTTCTAGGGGGCACAAAAGAAACTACAGTGACTTTTAAAAAGAAATATCAACTTTGTGTGGCTTGGGGTGTCTTCAATGCTATTAAGCAAATGAGGCAGAAACAGTCTTAGTGTTTTTGGTGAGTGGCTATTCTCTGGGGAGATTGGGAACAGACTCAGAGCATCATTAGTGTGTGAAGATAAGGAATAGCCAGATACAACCCTGTTCTCTGCTGGCAAGAAGTGAGTAGGGGCAGAAACTGTGGTGTGACTTTGGTAAAAATCTGCATTAAAAAATCTGAATTCTATCATCATGGAAATTTGCACTGACAGGGCTTCAAAGTACGTACAGTCACCTTTCCCTTTTCTTTAAGAAAGAAAAGATCCACTTTTATGCCAAATGTATACTGAAGGATTTCATCTTAATCTTTAATAGCATAAAGTCTTTTATTTTAAATGAGAATAATTCTACTGCATAACCAACCAAACCATAGTTTTAGTAAAGATTAAAAAGGTAAGGAAAAAAAACATTTTTGGTGTCCTACATCTTACTGGAAGCTCAAAATAAACACATGGTCATATGGTAGAAAAAGATTTTTCCCTGACCCAGACTTAATATAGCATTTTGTTGGAAAATCTTTTTGTTTTCCCTTAGAGAAATGAGTTAAGTATCAGAATAAGGACATTCATGTGACATCTGTATTTCCTGTGAAATGTCAGTGATTCCACTCATACAGTTAAGGAGTCTATGCTTCTAATCTTTTTGTGTTATAAATTTTTAGCTGTAGAAATTTCAACTGTCTATGATGAAAGTCATTTATTTATTATTTTTAATATATTTTTTCTTTTATTAATAAATAACAATGTAATATTTTTTAGAAAAAGCACTTTAGTAGTTCATTCCCAATAATAGATATGAGGCATATTGTTGTCCTCATAGTAGCTATACAGAGCAGAATGTAGACATGATAATTTTTCCAATCATTGTTGGTACAAAAAACTTGTTCTCATTGAGCTAAGAGAAAGTAGTTGTGTACATAGTCCAGTATCCCATAATCACAATAGATTATTGGCAGAACTGGCAATGTTTGAAGCTGTTTATTTAAGCCTTTTATATCTCAGCATACTAATCTAACTTTACGTTTTATGCATCGTAGTTAAACTTTTCTGCTGGGTGATTAAGGACAAGTTAAAGAAAGACCTGTAATACAAAACATGTAACTTTTGTATCTCCCAAAGTCAGTCAAATCCCCTCAGGATTTATCTTGAAACCATGAACAGTGCATTGTAGAACTGTTGTCAGTATCATTCATCTGGATGAGTCACAGCTATTGCTTGACCAGTTTGCTTTCTCTGAATGCCTGAAAGAATGTTTTCTCCCTAGGTGACTGTCCTTAGGCACACTATACATTGTCAATCCCTTTCCTCTGTGGCCCCATAATCTTCTTGAAAAGAAAATTTGGGATACCACTGAGTTACAGGATGTTACATCACAAGTTCTCTTATGTCCTGAGACCTCAACGACCTAGAAGGGCTAGAGCCAAAATACTGGCAATCTTTGTAGCCCTTCTTTTTCGAATTTTTGATCTGTAAACTTACATTCTTAACCCTCCAGAAGAGAAACTTAATGATACTATTACTCTGTAACATAGGTACTTGAGCTTAACATCATTGTCATTCTGAACAATGAACATCTTACACTTAAGTTGGAACTGGCATTTTCTATCCATCGTTGATATTCTAATAAATCCCTATACAATGTGGTAAAAGCAGTTCCACATTTTCACACAGACATTTAGAAATCTAATTATATATAGAATTGTATCTAGTCAGCCCTATAGCATTTTTTCCTAGTCTCTCATTCTCATTCAACAACCTTTTTGTTTTCTTGTAAACCAATCATTTACTTGAGACAGTGCATAGCACTAACTGAAATTACATTAGAAGAAGCACAAATCTAAAAGACAATAAGGACGGGCATTCCAAGCATAATTTTAGTGTCAGCCATTGCTATCCTCAATGTGAAAAATATTTTGGTGGTTGTTAGGACCATTATCTAATTCATCCTGTGTATGTATATAAGTGCATGATTTTGCTCCTGCCATGTTTCCTATATTTTCTGTTTGCAGTCATTTTGTTCTTTAATGCTTAAGTCCTTGGCTTCCATTCAGCTGTGTTATGCCTTTCCAGTTTTATTTCTTCTTTTGAGTTCTTAAAGTAGGGAGAATATACAATATTTACACATGTAGGTCTGGCTTATTTCTCTTATGAGTATATCTCAAGATACATCCACTTATATATAATGTCTTCTAGTTTCTCATTCTTTATAGTTAAATAATAATTCATTGTATAAAAATAGCACATCTTTTTCAACCGTTCTTTAGATGATGGGCATTTTGGTTGTTTCCAAGATTTGGCTATCACATATTGTGCTGCTATGAACATAGGTGCACAGATATCACTATGACATGATGTTTTCAGTTCTTCTGGGAAATTTACCAGTAGCGGGATTGCTGGATTGAATGAGATTTCCAGTTCTAGTTTTTTGAGAAGTCTCCACATTGCTTTTCATAATGGCTGCACCAGTCTGCGTTCCCACCAGCAGTGGAGAAGTTTCTTTGTTCTCCACAGCCTCTCCAACATTTGTTGTTGGTTATTTTCTTTATGATTGCCATTCTTTCTGGAGAGAGATGGTATCTAAGTGTTGTTTGAATTTGCATTTCTCAAATGGCTAGTGATGTGGAGCATTTCTTCATGTACTTATAGGCTTGTTGTATTTCATTCCCTTTGAAGTGTGTGTTCCTCCGAGATGTCCATTTCTGGATTGGGTTTCTGAGTTTTGGGACCCTAATGTTTTTTAGTTCTTTATAAATTCTAGATAGAAGGCCTTTGTCTGAATACTTATTAGTTAGAATTTTTTCAAAATTTGTGGGTCGTCTTTTCATTCTGTTGGTAATTTCTTTTGATGTGCAAAAAATTCTGCACCAGAGAAGGTCCCAGTTGTTCATTCTTTGAAGTGTTACATGTGTATTTTGATTTTTGTCCGTCAACTGCTTCCCTACCCTGATATCTTCAAGATTTCCTCCCACTTTCTCTTCCAGGAGATTTAGTGCTTCTGTTTCAATATTTAGATCTTTAATCCATTATGACTTTAGTTTGATGCATGGTGATAGACCTGGTTCAAGGTTTAGTTTTCAGCATGTGGAGATCCAGTCCGCCGCACACCGTATCATTTTTTAAGAGGCTATCTTTCTTCCAGTAGACATATTTGACCCCTTTGTGGAAAATAAGGTGGCAGAGTGTGTTTGTATTTCCTCCCTCATCTTTTAATCTATTCCATTGATCCTCAGGTCTTTTTTGTTTGTTTGTTTTTTTGTTTTTGGCAATACCATGCTGATTTTTTCATGGTAGCTCTGTAGTATACCTTTAGGTCAGGATTTGTAATTCCCCCTGCCATATCTTTGCAATTCCAAGTCTTTTCTAGTTATAAATAAATTTTGCAAATGATTTTATAAGGTCTGAGAGGTATGTTGATGGTATTTTGATAGGTATCCCATTTAATATGTTTAACAATTTAGGGATTGTGGCCATCTTCACAATGTTCAGTCTAGCTATCCAGGAGCAGGGAATATCTTTCCATTTTTCTGAAATTCTCTAGTATGTCTTTTTGCAGAGTGCTATGGTTTTCATTGAATAGATCGTTTACTTCTCTGGTAAGGTTAGTTACTAAGTATTTCAGTTTTTTCGGTGCTATTGTAAAAATTATTGTTTCTCTAATTTCTCTCTCAGAGTGTTTGTTATCTGTGTTGAGGAATGCTATTGACTTTTGTGTGTTGACTTTGTATTCTGCTATGTTACTAAGTATACATATTAATTCTAGTAGCTTCTTGGTGGAGTTTTTAGGTCTTCCAAACAGACGATCATGTCATATGCAAATAAGTTTTGTCATTTGCTGAAATATTTTAACTATTTCTTTACCTCTTCTTATTCCTTTTACTTCTCTGTCTTTTCTAATGACTGTAGCTAATGATTCCAGAACTATACTGAAGAGAAATGGTGATAGAGGACATCTTTGTCTTTGTACCAGATCTGAGAGTAAAAGACTTCAGCTTTTCTCCATTCAGAACTATGTTAGTCTCTTGGTTGTCATAGATAGCTTTTATCAGATTGAGGTAGAGGCCCTCTATTCCAATTTTTGTAAGACTTTTGTCATGAATGAGTGTTGGACTTTTTAAAAAGCCTTTTCTGCATCCTTTGAGATGATCATGTGATTTTTTGGCTTTAGCTGTGTTAATATCTCTGTTAATATAGTGTATTACATTTATAGATTTGCATATATTAAACCAGCCTTTCATCCCTGGGATGAATCCTATATGATCATGGTATATAATCTTCTTTATGATTTGCTGTATTCTATTGGTGAGGATTTTTTGAGGATTTTTTCCATGTATGTTCCTGAGAGAAACTGGCCTGTAGTTCGCTTTTTTAGTTGCATTTCTGTCTGGTTTTGGCATCAGTATAATACTTGCCTCTAGGAATGGTTTTGGGAGGATCATTTCCTTTTCAATTTCATTAAAGAGTTTAAGGAGTGTTTGGATTGTATCTTCTGTAAATTTCTTGTAGAATTCAGTGGTGAATCTATCAGGATCTGGACTTTTCTTTGTCAGGAGACTTTTTATTACATTTTCTATTTCATTGGCTGTTATTGGGTTATTGAAAGCTCTCATATTTCCTTGATTCAGTTTTGGAAGTTGGTACCTTTATATGAATCTGTCCGTTTCATCTGTGTCTTCAATTCTATGAGAGTGAAGTTTCCAAAAGTAGCTATTAATTATCCTCTGAATCTCTGCTGGGACTCAAGTAATTTTACCCTTTTCATTTCTTATTGCTTGGATTAGAGTCCTTTCTTTCCTCTTCCTCATGAGGTTAGCTAGGGGCTTATCAATTTTATTTAATCTTTCAAAGATCCAGGTTTTCAATTTATTAATTCTTTGTAGTATTTTTTTGTCTTGATTGAATTAATTTTTGCTCTAATCTTTATAATTTTCTCCTGTATTTTGGCTTTTGATTTCATTTGCTCCTCAATGTTTAGTCAACTTAGGTATTTATTTGTTCCCTTTCTGTGTTCTTAATGTTGGGGGCCAGGGAGACAGCTCAGTGGAATAAGTGCTTGCCTGAGAAGTGCAAGTTTACAAACAAACAAACAAACAAAAAACCAACCCCCCCCACAAAAAAAGAAAAGAACTGTTTTCTTAATGTATGAGTTCAGGGTTATAAATTTCTCTCTAAGAAATTCCAGTAGGATTTGTGAATTTTCATTAAATTGAGAACATTGTTTAATTCCTTGTTTAATTTCATTTGTAACCCACTGGTTGCTTAGAAGGATGTTGTTTAATTTTCATATATCTGGGGTTCTTGTGATTTCTCTTGTCCATATTCTTTTTATATCATTTGCATTGACTCCTTCTTTCTCATTGATTCTTATTAATCTCACGTTATTCTTTTTTGCATCATCTTACAGATGTTGAATTATTTTTTCCTGCATCCTAGTTGTTTTTAAGATATCCTATCCTTTTTTACCTGTTCACTAGCTATGACTGTGTCCTCAAGATCTGAAACTCTGTCTTCACTTGAGATTGCATTTTGCTCCTTGTCTGTATCATTCTTTATAGCAATGATCTCTGAATTTTCATACAGAACTTTTGTAAAGTTATGCCCTTAGCACCTACTGAGATTTCAGTCCAGATGTACCAAGTTTGAACTTGTCCAGATGTGCCCATCTGGGGTATGGCTACTGTGCTTAGCTTCTTACTGGTCCAGCTTTTGGAGGAGAGCCCACTGTGCAACTCTGGCACAGTGCTCAGCTCCTGGGATAGTTGGCAGGGTCTGATCCCCAGCCCTTCTGCGGGGAATTTTGCTGCAGGACTCCTCAGCAGATGCCAGAGCTGGGTTCTGAGCAAGGTAGAAGTTCGGGTGGTGCAGGGTTCTGGCCTAGTGTTCCTGCCTATGTGCTCACCAGTCACGGGCTGTGGGCAGGGGCGGAGTTCCAGTCGTGGTGTGGGGTTCAGGCTGAGATGTCCTATCTGTGTGCTTGCTGGTTGGTAGGGGCTGCTGTGGGCGGTGGCTGAGTGCCTGTGGAGGTCTGGGTGCCATAGGATGATAGGTCCACTGGTTGGTTGGTTCTGTCAGGGCTGCTGTGGGCAGGGGCTGGGTTCCTGTGGAGGCATGCGGGGCTGCAGGTTGAGCTCCTACCTGTGAGCCTGCAGGTCGGTCAGTCCTATGATGAAAGTTTTTTTTTTTTTTTTTTTTTTTGTCTTTTTGAGACAGGGTCTCGCTATGCAGTTGAGGCTGGTCCTGTGCTCACTTTTGTAGTCCAGGGTGGTCTCGAACTCGCACCAATCCTCCTGCCTCAGCCTCCCAAGTGCTGGGATTACAGGCGTGAGCCACCACGCCTGGCATCTTTTTTTTTTTTTGTCGAAAGTTTTAAGAAAGACATCTTATGTTGGCAAGAGGATCTTCTTATTTATTTATTCATTCATTCATTTATTTATTTATTTATTTATTTATTTATTTATTTATTTATTTATCATATTATAGCCGGCTCAGCCTGCCCTGGGGATGGGACTGGTGCCGCATGTGGTGCCGAGAAACCAACTGTTGTCTCTGCAGTTGCCTGAGTTTGCCTAAGCTGACACTTCAGACCGCTGAGCCATCTCGCCAGCCCCAAGAAGATCTTTTTTATGATGCTGAGGTACTTCTGCGTTGTGGTGATAAAATTTCCACTTCACTCCAGTGCGGTCAGCATGAAGTCCTACACTGGTGCCACCTTCAGTGCATGCAGGGAGTATAAGTCTTGTTTCTTTCCTGCAACACAAGCCGTGTGGATAGCACCCATGAGTGCCTCCCTCATGGAGCATTCTTTTCTGCACTTGCATGAGATGTATCTGGAGATTTTTTGATTGAAAGTCTAGTTAGTTCCAAAGAATGACCTAATCATCTCCTGCATTTTCTCACACAATATAAGTCCTATCGAAAGGGGACAATATGACACTGTTGTGAAGCCTGGTGCAATCTGAAAAACTCCCACTGGAAGTAACTGACATACATTTCTTTTAATGAGCATCTCTGAGTTCCAGAAGTTATAGTTTGCATCTTGCATGTGCCCAAAGGTCCATATGTTGAGGCATTGGTATCAAGATTGGAGGTGGTGGAAATGGTGGATTTGAAGAGTTGAGGATAAAGAAGAATGTCAGATCACTGGGGGGACTGTACTCTTGAAGGGGACAATGGGGATCTACCTCTCCTATTTTTGTTTCCTAGTAGCCATGAGGTGATTTGGCTAAGCCACACATAATGGATTATATGAGCATTAAGCGAAATCTCTGAGACCATGAGGCAAAATAAAGGCTTGTCTTTGTATATATTTCCAATCTCAGTTTGTTATAGAAATGGAAAGGCAGACAACACATGAAACTAACACATGAGCGACTCAGCACAAGATCGTTGTCACACAGCTGTAGTTTTCCTGTTTTAGTCAGCTTCTCATCTCTGTGACCAAATCCTTGAGAAAAGAAATTTAGAGAGTGAAGATTTATTTTTGCTCACGTTTTCAGCATGAGCAGCTGAGCCCATTGCTGTAGTTCTGAGGTGAGACAAAACATCATGTTTGAAGAGCAGGAAGCAGAGTGAAAGGGAAATAACTGTACAGGTAGGGGGCAGGTAGAAGGGATCCTCTTTGCAGTATTCCAGTTACCAGGGACTCCCGTGGTGAGTCCCTGTTCTCTTGCCTGGAGTTACAGCACTTAATGGAAAAGGCAAAGAAAAAAGTGAAGAATTGTGAGAAAATAGGGCTTTTAGATCATAATGTGCTCTGGGAACAAGACTGAGAATCTACAGCTGCCACCATTCCATTGACCTGTGCAGGAGGAGGAGTGATGTGTTTTTCCGAGCACAACTTAGAAGTAGTGCTTCAATGGGCAAGTTTAACGACATAAAGAAACAAATTAAGATTCATTCCCACAGCAGGCATTAGATTTCCCTCTGATGTCTTCAGCAGACTTCATCTTGCTCTGGATTTCTGCATTCCAAAACTGCCTTCAAGCAGGGCAGGGAAGACCAGCTAGATTCTATGTTGATTTATAATTTATGGTCCCCAATAGCCTAGCACAAGATACATTTAACAGAGTTGTACCCCCATTGATTTACTTCCTTTAGCTGGGCCCCACCTCCTACTAATATATTCTGCTGAGACCTCATAAATAGATCAGCCCAATAGTGAAGGTAGAGTCATCACAATCTAATCCCCTATCGAGGCCTCACCTCTGAACACTACTGCATTGAGGGACTAAGCATTCAATACATGAATCTTTGGGGGTTCCTGTTACCAGCCTCTAGGGTGCTGGGATGCTGGGATCTCTTTTTAGAGGTTATTTCTAAGTTCTTTCTATCCTGAACAAAGAATTGAGTGAAACAAGCATAAATGGTGACTGAGTTTCACGTTGTTTAAAGATAAGAAAATCAGGCTTTGTAGAGCAAGTTTGTGCCAAGCAAAATAGGAAAAAGAGAGAAAGATGAAAACTCCTCACATCCTCTAGAGTAGGTTGGGCTGCCATGAAGAGAAATGATGAGTGTGTAATGGCAGTGGTCCTTTTTTTTTTTTTTTAATATATATAGTGCTGATTTCAGCTCCTGGTCATCCTATCACAAACCTGCTTGAGTTCTCCAGAAGTACATGTGTGGGGCTTTAGAAATGGTTCTGCACATGTGGCTGGGATTTTCTCATACCTCCTTTCCTGTCCATCTTAGTCACATCCTACCTTCTTGCCTCTGTGCTCCATATTTAAGCAATAACGTGTTGCAACTACAGAGGGAAGGATTTTGGAAAATGAACTGTTTTTGTTTTTCAGACGATACTCTATTTTAAAGACAATTTGCTTACTTTAATAGCAGTGGGGTATAAGGTCTTTTCTAGGTACTATTCGTGTCCTGTGAAACCACTGATATAGGAGAATGAAATGCCCAACCTGAAAAGTACGTGGGATGAGTTTGTGTTCTTTACAACTGAAGAATGAATTCTAGGATCAAACGGAGGTTAAGAATAGACTGTTTATTAGAGGAAGGAAAGCTCCTGTCCTAGACAGGGATTAGGAGGGGAACCCGAGTGGTTTGCCCTGGGAAGCTGTCTCTTCTAGGGATTTTTATAGAGTAAAGATCATATGGTGTGGCTGGTCTAAGGTGATGGAGAAAATGGAGACACACATAGGTGGGCATGAGGTGGGACAAAACTATGGTCAGCCAATGATATCACAAGCTCCATTGCTTCGGCAGAGTTGATTAAATCTAGGACCAAATGAGGAATCGAATCACAAGTCACATAGCAGGTGGGCATGAATGTAGGACAGGATCTCTTCCTTTAGGGGTTGGATTAATGACTCGTCTGGGTTCTTTCAAGGTGATTGATACGTATTTAGAATATCAGTCCCTGATGCCCATCCCTAGGGAAGTATGTGACTGCATCTGTTTACTCTTTTGTAGTTTTTTTGAGACAGGGTCTTGCTATGCAGTTCAGGCTGGACTTGAGCTCACTTCTGTAGCCCAGGCTGGTCTCAAACTCACACTGATCCTTCTGCTTCAACCTCCCAAGTGCTGGGATTACAGGCATGTGTTACCACACCTGGAAAATTGATCAAAGATTTTTTTTTGGCGGGACTAGGGTTTGAAGTCATGACCTTGTACTTACTTGCCAGGCAGGCACTTGTGCCAAGGAGCTATCTACCCGGCCCTACTCTTTTGTCTTGAGATGTGGCCTATAATAGGAGTGTCTGTCTCTTACAAAGTTATAAAGTCACCTTGTTTTTCCAACCGTCTCCTTGAGGGCCTGGCCCTGTTTGACTGTCTATAATATTTCTACCTAATTTAGCTGCCTTCAATAGGATGACCCCATTATATAATTACAGAAAGGAGATAGCTCAAATCATGATGTTGTCACTAGTTATTAACCTTATTCAGTTTTCATCTTTCTTACCTGTGAAATAGGAATAGTAATATCCATTTCACAGGTGGATACTGAGAATTATTAATAAAATAACCTATGGGAAACTGCACCTGAGCAGTAAATTTCCCAAAATTTTTCCTCATTTCCTGAATCATGTGCATTTATACTAAGTATGATTAGGAGAAAAGACTGAAATAGGAAAAAAAGAAAAACAGGATAAATATAAATGAATGCATTTTATTGGTGAATATAGGGAGTCTTTAGTTAAGACTGACAAGATTGAGTGAGTTGTAAAGTGTTGTTTGCTCTAATGAACACATTAGTTCCAACAGTAATCTGGGGTGAACAGCTTAAGAGCCTGTAGGGATGGCTCCATTCACAGAGAAACGACGAAGTGGGCCAAGAGAGATTTTCTCTTCTGAAGTTCTTGGCTAAGCACTTGGCCATTGCTGCATTGACATGAGGGAGGCCAGGGCATTGATGTTGCTAAATATCTGCAGTGTTAGGATTAGGCTGGGTTATACAGAAATATATATATATATATATATATATATATATATATATATATATAATATTATAAGAATTTAGACTACACAAAATGGAATCAGATAAGTTTTGTCAGTATGAGATTAAATATCCTGCAGTGTTTCTATTTCTTTACAGCAACTTGGTGAAAATATTATCAGAAAAGACCTCAGAAGGTTCTCAAAATACTAGTGAGTACCCCCAAATATCCACCATATGGGTAGAATAAGTTTTAGGACTAGTCAGAGGCATAAATAAGGGCTTGATTGGGTAAAATTTTCAGTGTACCCACTCAAGTAGAATGGAGGTATTCAGAGAAATGAGACTCATCATAGTCTGGGGCTGTATATATTACTGGGAGGTTTGGGGAGGAAATCTGTAGAATTTATTAATCTGTGAATGAAGGGCATTAATTAATTAATTAGGTACAGGGTCTTGCTACTTAGCTAAGATTTGTAGTCATCCTCCTGTCTCAGCCTCCCTAGGGCTGGGACTACAGGTGTGCTCCACCATGCCCAGTTTGGGTGCTAGCAAGACATGTGGTACTGCAGACTGAACCCAGGTTCTTAAGTTTGCCAGGCATGTTCTTAGACTGCTGAGCTATCTTGCCAGCCAAAGGGCATCTAATTTATAGATGGAAAGTGACACATCTTTCTGTGGGTAGTGGTGACACCCTACTCATGGAGAAAGTTCTATTTTACAGATGAAAAAGGTCCATTTGTGAGTAAAAAGGAATAACCAACCCATTTGCAGGGGGGAGCAAAGCTATTTGTAGGTAAAAGGATGTTTCTCAGGTTTATTTATGTGTTGGGAAAATTTAAAAAAAATGTTTTTTTTTTTTTAAATGAGAGTGTTTCCTGACTATATTTTTTATGTTAAAGTTATTGGCTAGCCAAATAGTTCAGGATACTAAAGCACCTGCTGAAACATGTACAGGATTGGGTTTGCTCCCCAGTGTGCCGTGCTGGCCCTGCCCCTAGGGCACGATGAGAGGGCCACTGAGACTGGATATGGTGGCATGCACCTGTAATCTCAGTGCTTGGGAGGCTGAAAACAGGAGGACCACTAAAAGTCTTTATGTAGTGAGACCCTGTACTAAAATACATAATTATCTTTGTCTCCTCTCTTGTACATCAGAGCGACTTGTACAAAATGCCTGTCGCTGATATTCAGAGACTACCTTGCATCAACATAGAGTTAACATTTAAATGCAGGTCTTTCCAGCTCCTTAGACTTAATGCTTTATGTTACATATTTGCTTAGATTTGCAATATTTCAACTTTTCCAATTGATAGTAGTGACTTATTAAATATAAAGTAACATTTTTCTCTTTACTAAGCCTTTGTTGGCCTTATAATCTTTTAATGACATAGTATCTTCAGAGAACATTAAGAAGAAATTCGGGAATTGAGAGTACCCAAGCTACTTTCTGATCAGTTCTACCATAGCTTTGCTGATGCAACCAACTAAATGATGCCATATCGAAGTGGCTGTCCAGGGGGGGACACCCACTGTGGACCCCTATCCTGTCCCTCTCTCGGATGGGAGTTTTCTCTCCCTCAATAAATTTGTTCTCTCCAAGCTGGGCGTAGTGGCGCACACCTGTAATCCCAGCACTCGGGAGGCTGAGGCAGGAGGATCAGTGCAAGTTTGAGACCAGCCTGGGCTACAAAAGTGAGCTCAGGACCAGCCTCTACTGCATAGCGAGACGCTGTCTCAAAAAGACAAAAAAAAAAAAAAAAAAAAAAAAAAAAAAAAAAAAAAAAAAAAAAAAAAAAAAAAAAAAAAAAAAAAAAAAAAAAAAAAAAAAAAAGTGGCTGTCCACTGGCAACAAAAGGAGTAAACCCTAACAGAACTCTGATTAAAGACATTAATTTTTGTTCTCATAAGACAGCAATAGAATCTTCTGATGTGAGGCTCATTTATTGCACCCATTGAGTTCCCATTTGTCATCTCTAAGAGATGTATATAGATCTCCTTATAAGCTTCTTATCTAAAGCTGAAGACCTTCAGCAAAATAGTCTTATCAACATTGTAACTGTAGGCATACAATGTTAAACACTGTACAAGTGCCCCTGGAAAACCCACAGGATGTCAGATGATCTGGAAATAGATACTCTTCATAATAACTGGATGTCTAGACCTTCTTCCCACATCCTCAAAGTCTTATAAAATGCCTAGTTTCTTACCCTGACAATGTGATTCCTCTCTTAGAGGTTAGTCTGTTCTTCTAGACAATGAACCTCTATCTAAATAAATCTTGTCTTTTCTACACTTCTTATTTATTGGTAAATTATTTTGGACAACCATGTCACCAGATATCTGTACACCATTCATAACAGGCATTTTATCATCCTTTTCTTTTCAGACTATGTTTCCTTTTTTTAACATCTCATGAGTGTGTAAAACATATCAAATCTTTGAGATCTGAGCTAATGTCCTAAAATTACTCTAGAGCCTATTACATTTTGATAAATGCATGTTGAAACCTTTTTTTTTGGTTGTACTTCACAAAATTTTCTATACAGGCTGGGAAATAATCCTTGTGTAAATGAGTGATATTTTTGGTTAAAGCAGTGTACAAAATACTAAAGTCTTAAGGTATTGGCTTCATTCTATTACAGAACTTTTGTTTGTTTATTTATTTTTATGGCCGGCTCAGCCTACCCTGAGGGCAGGGCTGGCACAGCATGTGGTGCCGGGGATTGAACCGTGGTCCCTGCAGCTGCCCAAGCTTTCCTAAGCAGGCTCTTTAGACCACTGAGCCATTCTGCCGGGCCCCTGCATTTACCAATTTTAATGTAATGTGTACAAAATAAATTATTACCTGATTATGAACATAGATTTTTTTTTATCAGAAAAGATGTTCACCATAACTATATAGAACATGTGTTGAGAATCATTCATTAGAAAAGTTACAAGAAGCAAGAAGTAGAATTGATATAGGAAAAATATAACTCTTAACTTGCAATATGTCAGATGCATTGAATTCATGTCCTTTGAATATCCAAAGATGAATTACAAGGAACAAAAGATGAAAGGTTTATTAAGAGGAGGCTCTTGAGAGACAGGACAGCTCTCAAAAGGGCTGGCCACTGAAGGTCTTCAGTGGAGTAATTTAACAGCAAAATTATAACAGACACACAATGTAGGTCAAGCTATATCACTTATACAATTACAAGTGTAGCCATTTAGTTAATACCGATCCAGTATTGAAAGAAGCCACATAGTAAGGGCACATGGAAAAGTCAAAGTCATTCTTGATAAGTGTGGAATATGGGCCTATGTGTTCTGGTCATTGACCTATGTGTCTGATACCTATCTGGGTCCTCCGGGCAAGTCTCTTTCTGACTATACAGCAATTTTTATGTATCTTAGATGCCTATTATAGAATCATTCTCTTTCAGTGAGTTTTTGGTTCATACAAATGTATTCTCTGACTGGAAGGTGAATCTTAGAAATATTTAGTTTTTCCAGAATATTCTATTTGTACCATATATGTGAAGTGAGACAGAATGTTTAGGGGGTGGCCAACCAACTGGGCAAGTGAACAAGAGCTGCCAGTCATGGAAATCCAGTACACATGTGCAGAACAGTTTCTAAGCCCCGTACCTAGAACCAATCATAAAGTGCAGTCTTCAGTTCTTGTATGGAATCACATGGGTTTTTGCTATGATGGCTTAGCTCTGACATCAGCCTAAAGAGGAAGTGCTATGACATATCTCTGCTGTTAGCTTTATTGCCCTGTGAATGGTCTTAGTGTCTTATCGTTCCTCTACAAAGCATACTTCTTTTGTACCTTAATAAATGTAAATCCACTCATCTTTTTGTGTATTTTGTCCAATTCTTTAGTCAGGCCAACAAAAACCTGGAGACTCAACTCAATGGAACTTGAGAATCAAGTAACAAAATGATACAGAAAGTTAAGCTACTTTTGGGGGGGCTGAGTAGACAGCGCAGCATTAGCAGAGGCTGATCGTCAGAGGTAGAGTGTGGGCAGATAAGAGAACACAATACCGGAGTTGCCAGGGAAATGTAAAAGCTCTTCTTAAGATAAAGTGTCTTGAAGAAGGGTTCTGGTTAACTTTCTATTCCCAGAGTTAAAGGTTCATATCAGAAGGCCAAGGGTTGGAAATTAAAAAACGTGAGATACTTGTATGTGTCCTTGAACACACACACAGACATACATATACACATATCTAGACACACTGACAATACTGATGATATCTTAAAGTAGAGCACTTCCTGTTATTATAAACGGACAAGTTAGATAGAAATTAATACAGTCAGAGAGGGATTGGACCCTTGAGGAAGTCAGAGCAGAAAATGAGACCGCAAGATTGTGGCTGGAGGTGAATCCAGAGAGACACAGGTCTCCGATGGAGATGAGCATCCAGGCCTACAAGCCTCCTTAGAGATAAATAGCAGGTTGAGATTATACTATATGTACCGCAAGCTGTTCCAGTGAGTCCAGGTAGATATCAGATACAAAAGTGGGTAACCAGAGCATCTGTACTCTTACTCCTAGCCCTTTCCAGGAATGCGTTTCTGCATGCCTTACTATGGTTAAAAGTTATAGAGAAGTTAATGTTACTGATGAATAGTACTCACCATATACTCTCGACACGTCCTCACTTCTCTCTTCATTGTTTTTTTTTTTTATTTTTTAAGTCTATTTTAGTACAGGTTCTACAGGGTCTCACTACATAGTTTGGACTTGTAGCAAGTCTCTTGTTTTCAGTCTCCCTGGGATTATAGGCAAAGTCAGTACTTCTAGTTTCATTTGCCATATCAGTCCACCCAGTGGTGGGTCCAGCATGGCATACTGTGGATCACATGCCTGTCCCTGCATCTGCCTAAGTAGGTGATTTAGTCCACTGAGATATCTTGCTGGCTCTCTCACTTCTCTATTGGATCATTGTTAAGTAACCAAACAATTATACTTTTAATCCTGTAGCTTGATTATTGTTTGACTCATGCTGTGATTTTGTTTTATGAATTACCCTGGGCAGAAGGCTCACTAGCCACTTGCTCAACCCTCCACTACCCCAGGAGCCAGTTATCTTCTTATTTCCAATAAAACTGTCCTAAATTTTTTCTTTGGTTTGTAGCCTCATTCCTTAGTGTTACAAGACCATGAACTTAGCACATCTGACATCTAACAGGATGAGGAGTTATTCTTCCCTATCCTACTATGTTGCTACACACCGAGCTGAGGGCTTTACATACATGACTGAAATCCTCACTTCAATGATTCATGAAAGATGCATGTCAACTCCAGCTTACTGTGAAATACATAAGGATTTACTGGATTCACATAGGCAGCACAGAACCAGACTTTACAGTTGAGTCTTTTACACTGTGATAAAGTCATGACGTGTCAGCTTGGCTGGGCTGAGCTGCCCAGAACACCTTCTCTGCTATGTTTCCAGTGAGTGTAGGTGAAAGGCAGGTGGGATCTGCTTTGTAGTACATGTGTACCACCTTCTGGTTATCCTCTACTATGCTGGGGTGGGGTTGAGTGGATTTTACAGATGAAGTTAAAATCTTTCATCTATTAATGTTGAGTTAATTAAAAAGGGGATTGTTCTGGGTAAGCCAGACCTAATCCAATAGATGCCTTTGCAAGGGTGAGATTCTAGGTCAGTACCTACAAAGTGAGCTTGTTCAGATATACTATTTCCACTTGCCTGCCTGCAGACCTAAACAATTTTTAGGCTGTCGCTTTACTTATGTTAGTCAAGTTTTATAATAGTAATAATAACATAATATATTTATATTATATATAATATAGCATATATAGTAGTATCCATTTAATACATATCCATATAATATATATTCATTTAATACACCTATAC
This sequence comes from Myocastor coypus, assembly GCA_004027025.1. NCBI lineage: Eukaryota > Metazoa > Chordata > Mammalia > Rodentia > Myocastoridae > Myocastor > Myocastor coypus. The sequence goes on from PVJA010014307.1 coordinate 30,116, forward strand.
AATAATGCATATATGTATTAAATGGGTATATATTTAACTTACTGTATTTTTTTCTCTAATTGAGTGCTTAATTTAAATACCTTTATTAGTTTCACAATAGCATTTTTTAAAATCTTATTGCAAATATAATTTTGATATGTTTCCATACATTTTTACATATTTAAGCCATTTATACAACAACTAATTTTTCATATAAAAAGAATATTAAATACTAGAAAGCAGTATATTAGCGTACCTCATTTCTGGAAACTCTTCAGTCTTTTCCATAGGATTTGGGAAACTTAAAAATACTGCATTTCTTAGTAGGCCAAATACTAGAACTGAATTTCTCTTACAGTTCAATGTTGTGAGTGCTTTTGAGTTTGTTTCTCAGTTTTAAAGCTGGACTTTATTTCTTAGCTTTGCCAACATTTTGTGCTAGCTATAGTCTATAGCATTCTATATTTTTTCTCAGAAATGTAAATAAATGACCAGGAACAAGTTGTACCTCATGAGCATCTCATGACACATTTAGTATGCCTTGACTCAGCAAAGTGATTCTGTCTTTTTTGAAAGGTGAGCACTTGGCTTATACACAATCTAGCGAATGCTGCAGATAATTCAAAATCGGGAACAATGCTGCGTCCCAAGGTTCAGTGAGCAGCAAGACAATTGGCAATGACTCTGACAGTCCCTTGAAGACATGTAAATCTTCTGCCAATAGCTTACTATTGCTGCATTCTCAAACTCAGTTCTATAAACAGACTCTTTAATTGTAGTTTGGTTTTATATGCCCCATTATCCAGAGATTTCTAGAACGCCCGCTGTGATAATATAAAAATAATGTACTGGGCGTAGTGGTGGCTGGGAGGGGCTGGGGGCCAAGGGCCATGGGAATTGCTTGGCCTTGTCACTAGATGTGCAAGGTTTTAGGCTTACCTGCCTGTATTTCTGGAGCTGAGTGCACAGGGTACAGAGACCACAGTGTTGCAGAAGTATATCACTGTTTGTTCCCCATTGTTGGGTAGACTGGTGTGGCATGTGGTGTCATGCACCCATCTCCACCTGCTGTGTCATCTACTGGAATGAGGGGGTATAGGAAACAAAGAAAACATGAAGCTTTAGCCACTAGTATCACCATGAATAATAAAGAGCTTTATCTCTCATCCAGGAATTTTTTGTGTTGTTCTGGTGTCCATGAAATGGTAGTAAGTGTATGCCTCTAACTAGGGTAAAAGCTCAGGTACTTCATATTTTGATGAAGTAGTTAGCCTTTGTTTGGAACTGTTGTAATGCTGCTCTTCAGCAGTAGTCAATATTAACAGATTGGAAACATCACAGCAAATCAGCTTCAAACTCTTTCTGTCGTGGGTGTGCATGTGTAGTTACTGTACTGACACCTTTGATGGTTATGTAGGTCAAATATCCCATCGGGCCCTGCACAATGGAAAGCTAAGTGTCAACATCAGATAACAACTTACTCTTCTTACATGAGCAAGTCTAAATACAGGCAGCTAAAGCCTTGTGTTCAGGCTCTGCAATGATGTTACCGTACTCTGGACTGTACAAGCATTTTTAGTGACTCTGGTTTCTCTTACGGTTTTTATTTTTTCTTCAAACTTCTGACACCTCATCTCACCAATGCTCCCTAGCTTCTTATCTCCCTTAGAAAACTGGAAAATTCTGAAGACACTACACTCATAGACCTTGCCTTCCCATGAACCACCAGCAGTACTACTAGAGGCGAGGTTCCTGGAGTAGTGGCTGCAGTACCACCTAGAAACTTGTTAGAAGAGCAAATTCTCAGTGGTTCAGGTCCCAGAATAGACACAGAAGGACTCAAGAGGCAGGGTCAGCAGCCTGAGTCCGTCAACCCTCCAAATGAATGCTATGTTGGGTAGGTGAGGGAGGACAGGACCATGGAAATACTTATGCCATCAGCTAAACCCACTCCTCATGCTCTTCACATTCCACCCTTGTCTTTACAGAAGATATAACTCCAGAAATTCTCTTCTCACCAACATCACCATAAATATGGTGCTACTTTTATTTTGAAATATTATATATCCACATATCCCAGCATTTGCAGACTGTACCATTTTCTTCTTCTTTTTGCAATGAGATGTTGAAAGAGTTGTCTATACTCACTGTTTTCATTCCTCTCATTAATTTCCTCTTAACCTACACTGTGACCCCACTGAAACCGTGCCTGGAAAGGTCATCAATGACCTACACTCTACTAAGTCTGGTGCCCAAGTTGTAGGTCCCCTCTTCTGTGATTCTTCAGTATCGTTTAATGTAATTTTTTGTCTTTTGCTTTAATGTACTTTCTCAACAGGTTCTTCTATTAGGTTACATCTCCTTTTGTTGCCTTTTTGAGATAGAATTGCATTATATAGCTCAAACTGGGCTTGAACTCACTTTATAGCCCAGGCTGGCCTTGAACTCACAGTAAGCCTCTCCAGTGCTGGGGTTACAGATGTGTGTCACTATGCCCACCCAATTCCTCATATGACTCCCAAATTTATACCTCTTGCCTAACTGCAGATTATCTATGTGACATTGCCCTTTTGACATCTAAGGTACATTTCTGTCCCAGTATGTCTAAGTTAAGATCTTGATGCTTCCCACCAAAGCCTGTTTTCTCTAGATAGCCTAATCTTCCCAGATTTTTGGATCATAAATTTAGAAGAGCTATTCTGCTGTTCCTGTTTCCCTCACAGCCTCAATCCCATCTCTCACAATAGTCTACCAACTTTATTTTCAAAAATATATACAGTGCTAATGTAGTCAGTATAATTGGTGCTCCAGGCACCTTACTTCACTTGATCCTGGACCACTCCCCTCCATTCCCCTAAACCTGGGCAGCACCCCAAGGTCAACTCCAAACTTTGTCCCAAGACCTCCTATTTGAAGGCAGAGAGAAGAAGAGCAAAGATGCCCAAGTCTGCCCTGGAAAATCCCATCATCCTGCACCATGTCAATTTTTCCTGCATGACTTACAATTACCTTTCTTCACCTTGATCTTATTGAAGTTCATGTGTGTGGACTGGCTTTCATACATCCAATTAAAACCATGCTTATGGAAAAGGGAAGGCACAACAGACACAGCTAACGTGACTCAGCTCCAATGTGCAAGTCATATCAATCATGCTCTGGAAGCCTCTATAGGAGATGCCCCAGACTCGGGGAAATATTTTAAATCCCCAGTGCTTGTGTCACTTTCCTTTCATCTTCATGAGCCCACTCCCTCCGGGCACACCATTGCTTAATTAAAGTTTGTTGTTGTTTCCTTACTTTGTCACAAATAAGATGCTTGGAACCCATTCTAGACTACATCACTGTCAGTATCAAATTCTTTATTTTCTCTACTGCCAACACGATTGATCAACTGGTATTTTTGTCTATGTACAAAAATGAACTCATGTCTCCCTAGAGTTCATTCCAAGTGTACTTGCTAGAATGAGCTTATTTATTTATTTATTTATTTATTTAGAGATAGGGCCTCATTTCATAGTTCAGGGGGACTTTGAACTCACTGTATATCCCAGGCTGATCCTGAACTCCAGGTGATCCTCTGTCTCAGCTCCAATGTGCAGTATTATCGATGTGTGTGCCATCATGCTCTGCTGGAATGATCTTTTAGAAAGAGCTGTTGAATATATTACTTCTCTAGTCAAACCCCAGTAGTTACTCATTTCATGTAGTATAAATTTCTCATTTGTTTCAAAGCACTACCACCCTATGAGTTTATATATATATATAATGGCCAGCTCAGCCTGCCCTAGGGATGAGGCTGGGACAGAATGTGGTGGTGCTGGGAATTGAACCTCGGTCCCTACAGTTGCCTAAGATTGCCTAAGCAGGCACTTTAGACCACTGAGTCATCTTACCGGCCCTTCCTGTGAAGTCTTGTCTTTTTACTTCCCTGGCCTCATTGCTTCTTTCCTTCCCTTGCCACTCTTTCTTCCTTTACTTTCCTAGAAGCCATGTATTTCTGGGGTTCTTGTGGCTTCTTTTGTCATTTATTTCCAGTTTCCTTGCACTGTGGTCAGATAATATGCATGGGATAATTTCTGTTTTCTTACATATACTTAAGCATGACCTGTGGGCTAGTATGTGGTCTATTTCACAAATTGTGCTATGTGCAGCTAAAAAAATGTATACTCAGAGGTGTTTGGGTGGAACACTCTGTATATGTACACTAAGTTTAGTTGTTCCAAGTTCGAGTGCAGATCTACTGCTTCTTTGTGAAATTTTTGTCTGCTTGACCAATCTTTTTGGGGTAAAAGGGTGTTAAGGACTCCTGTTAGGATTGTGGTACTGGATATTAGATTTTTCATATCTACTACAATTTTTCTTATATAGATGGGTGCTCTAATGTTGGGTGCACACATATTTATGAGTGTTAGCTCTTATTCTTGAATTTTTCCCCTAATAAGTATGTAATGGTCTTCTTTCTTTTGTTTGATAAATGTTGGTTTGAAGAGACAAGGAAAAATGCCATTGCTACAATTTTTTACATGCTTAGATTTCTAAATTTCTGTGTAAAGATGTGTAACTGTCTTTTAAAAATCTCATTCTATAGGGATTTATTAGAATATCAATGATTGATGGAAAATACCGGGTCCATGTTAAGTCTAAAGCATTTGATATTCAGAAAGATAGTGATGTTAAGTCAAGTATCTGTGTTATAGAGTAATAGTATCACTAAGTGTCTCTTCTGGAGCTTAATACTTAAGCTTGTAGACCAAAAAATTAGAGAAAAATAATGGTTACAAGGATAGTCAATATTTTGGCCCTAGCCCTTCAAAGTCAGTGAGGACTCAGGACAAAAGAGAACCTGTACTGTTATATCCTGTAACTCAATGGTGTCCCAGATTTTCTGCTGAAGGAGATTATGGGCCCACAGAGGAAAGGGATAGTGATGTATGATGTGGCTAAGGACAGTCACCAGAGAGAAAGCATTCTCTCAGGTTTTCTCAGAGAACAAACTAGTCAAGCAACGGCCATAACTCATCCAGATGGCTGACCCTGACAAAAGTTCTATAAAATTCTGCATATGATTTCAAGGTAAATCCTGAGGGGATTTGGCTGATGTTGTCAGATACAAAAGTTACGTGTTTGGTTATATAGGTCCTGCTTTAACTTGGTCTTAACCACCCAGAAGAAAAGTATAGTCATGAGGCATAAAAAGTAAAGCCAGATTAATATGCTGAGATGTAAAAGGCTCAAGTCAACAGCGTCTGGCATTCCCAGTTCTGCCAATAATCCACTACTCTTATGAACTATTGGACTATATATACAACTACTTTCTCTTACTTCAATGAGAAAAATATTTGTATCAATAGTGTTTAGACAAGTTATCATGTCTGCATCTTGTACTCTGAACAACTACTTTGGAGATAGTGATATGCATTGTATGAATTATTGTGGCTGTTGCACTAAAGTGTTTTGAAACTGTCTCATTCTTATTTCTTATTAAAAGAAATAAAATTAAAAAAAGAAACCATCTCACACAGGGCCACTTCCTACCTATCTCCTTTGTCTATGTTCTTTTGTCAAGCATTTCTGTGGCTCTTTCCCTTATCTCTTTCATATCTTTGTGCTAAAATCAATTCCATGTGAGAGTCATACTTAGTGCAGTATATATATAACTGATAATTCCTGCCCAGAAAACTTCTAGTCTTTCTTTTTAACCTGTACGAACATATGTGACTTATCTGTAGAATACAAGCTCCATACCTGTGTTGTAAGTCTTGGAATAATGCCTGCCTGCCACATGTTAGGTTCTTGACGATGTTGGTGAAATTTGTAATTTTCCTCCCATGTTTTTGAACTAGAAGCACTCCACTGACCTCCTACCCACATTTCAGGAAGGAAAAGGAAGGAGGTGAAACAAACACAGAATTGAAGTAGGGGAAGGGAAAAAGCAGTGGAAGGAAGGAAGTCAGAGAGTGGAAAGTGAAAGAAGAGGAAGAAAAAGCATCTATTGCATGAAAATTTTAAAAAGTCAGAAATATTTACTAAGCATCTGCTAGAACTTTGTGAATAGAACTGAGTCTGTGAAGGTTTTAATGAGCATCTTGTCATAGTGAGCAAAATTGAGATTTTTCCGATAAGAAAGATTGAGGAAATAAATATTGACTAGCTAACTAGTAGCATCTTTAGAAATGCTAGTACTTATTTAGTTACCCATTCTGCTTTCATATAGACATGTTACTTAATTTAGAAGAAATGAAAGCTAATTTGAAAAGATGAGTTGCTCCAGGTTACACTTCTGGTGAGTTGCTGTGGTAAGTGTGACTCTTACTTCTTTGACTCCACCCTATTACCACTGACCACTAACTAATTAATTTCTCCAGTTACTTTAATCAAGCAATATCTGTTTTTTGAACATTATTCTTGATAAATATTATTGTAGATATTATGAATGGATATATTTGACACCTTTTACCAGTAGAAATTACTCTATATTTTGATAATCATGTGCAAAGATGACTAATAAATGATTTACCGAAGTAGTCCGTGCAGTTAGAAATGAGTGTGTGTGTGTGTGTGCGCGTGTGTGTGTGTGCGTGTGCATGTGTGTGTGTGTGCGTGTGCAGTCAAATACAGTTGGTGTGAGAAGGTGTCAGAGATGAAGTGAGAATTGACCTGGACTTGGAGAATGGATTCACCGAGAGATATAGTGTTGGATGTTAAGGTGCATGATAGCCATGTATTGCCAGAAACATGGACGTGTCCTTGCTCAGGACACAATCTGAGAAATAATTTTGGGGAGATTAATTATAATTTTAATATAACCTGACACAAATGGAGACAGATGATCTTAATAAGCATGCTATTAGTAGATTTGCCAATGAAGAAGGTGGGTGAAGGTGGATTTATAGCTGTCTCAGCTCATTAGTGAATAGACAAGTTTGATTAATAAAATCAGGGACACAGAACCTCCTGAGGGCAGGGGCCTTGCTCTGTACACAGTAGTGGTTATTTTCCTTTCTGGCCCATTGTGCTTCACTTCTGCTGATTCTTGTTTGTTGGATGCACCAAAATTGAACATATCAAACTTTAGGAGCTGTCAAGTATATGACTTTTTTTTTTGTCTTGCAGCTATGGACTTTTTAAAAAAAATATGTCAATGTGTTATTTTTGTTCTTTGGGCCAGTTACTTTATGCCTTGTTCTCTGGACTAGCACTCCTGCTATTCTGGCTATCCTTGATTGCATGAGCCAGGAGATACCATTCCTGGACTGGCCTAATGGGACCAGCCACCCAGCTAAGTTTCTTGAACACTGGGTTCTCTGCACTAGAGTTGTTGTAATCTACTAGGGACCCAGAAGGTACAATGTAGTGTAGACAGCTGTCCCCAGATTTTGCTGCTCAGGACAGACCAAGATTTCTATCTTGCTGATGGAAGAGTGATAAATTTACCACCTTATAGGCAGAAGTCATGTGGCTTTTACATAGCTGTGTGGTACTCTGTGTGGTGTGTTTAGGTGGACACCCACTCTTGCTGCCTGTTGTCTTCCTTGGTGAACTGCATATGACCCAGGAAGCTCCTAGAGGCCCTCTTGTGCATAGTGCAGGACAGCAAGTGTGTGTGCAACCAGTTCTGGGGAGGCAGATGTGGATGGCCTTCACCTACAAGGAAGGAGTACAGCCTCCTTGGGCCCTGTGGTGATTATTCACCCAGTCACTTGTCTGATTGGGCCATGGACTGTTGATGAGATGAACTATTACTTGCTTTCTTGATATGTTTACTTGGTGAAACCTCTCTACCTGAAGAAGCAGAACAGAGCAGAGCAGTGTCCTGACTCATTTTCCTTTCCAGGACCTTAGGGAACATGGGATTTATAGAGCTGTGCTTAAAATCACCACTGGTGCTCAGAGACAAGGTTATTAAGGAGTGAAAGTGGACAAATTAATATGAGTACTGAGTCAACAGGTGGCATTTGGAAATAGAGCCACGTCTCAGCGCTGATGGCCAATTTGTTTTTTTTTTTATTTTTTATTTTATTACATTTAATAAGAGATAACAATGTGACAGTTTCAAAACATGTTAGCTGTACATTTCCAAAATTTGATACAATACATATTGCTGTCCTCCTATTAGTTACACAGAGCAAAGGGTGTACACGTTATAATTTTTCTGATCATTATTGGTATGAAAAAATGTTCTCTCATTGAACTAAGAGAAATTAGTTGTATACATAATCCAAAATTAGACAATTGCAGTGGGTTATTGGTAAAATTGGCAATGTTGGAAGCTTTTGATTTAAGCCTTTTGCAACTCATAATTCTAATCTAGTTTGCTGTTTTATGCCTTGTGGTTAAACTTTTCTGCTGGGTACTGAGGGACAGTTTAAACAAGACCTGTATAGCAAAACATGTAACTATTATATCTTCCAAGGTCAGTCAAATCCCCAAAGGGTTTACTTTGTAAGCATGTACAGTGCTTTGTAGAGCTGTTGTCAGTGTCAGACATCTGAATGAGTCACAGCCATTGGTTGACCAGTTTGCTTTCTGTGAAAACCTGAGAAAATGTTTCTCTCTAGATGGCTCTCCTTAGGCACACTATACATCTTCAGTCCCTTTCCTCTGTGGGTCCATAATTTCATTGAACAGAAAATTTGGGAAACCACTGAGTTATAGGAAGTTACACCACAGGTTCTGTTCTGTCCTGAGTCCTCACTGATCTTGAAGGCAAGGGAAAAAATATTAGCTATCCTTGCAGCTCTTCTTTTTCTCCAGTTTTTGGTCTGTAAGCTTATATTCTTAACTCTCCAGAAGAAAAGCTTAGTGATACTATTACTCTATAACATAGGTACTTGAGAATAACATCACTGACTTTTTGAGCATCAAGCATATTAGACTTAACTTGGAATTAGTATTTTCCATCAATAGTTGATATTCTAACAAATCTCTGTAGAATGTAATAAGAGCATTACACATTTTTACACATTTAGAAATCTAAGAATATAAAAAATTGTAGCTGGTCAATCCTATGGCATTTTTCCTAGTCTCTTACTCTCATTTAATAGCCCTTTTTTGTTTTCTTGTAAATTAATTTGAAAGAGAGTATAGCAGTAACTAAAATTACATTAGAAGCAGCACACATCTAAAAGACCAGAATGACAGGCATTACAAGCATATTTTTACCTTTACACATTGCTATCCTCAGCGTCAAAAACATTTTGGAGGTTCCTAGGACCATTGTCTAATTTATCCTGTGTATATAAGTGCATGGCTTTGCCCCTGCCATGCTTCCCATCTTTTCTGCTTGTAGTCACGTCATTGTTTAACCCTTAAGTCCTTGATTTCCACTCAACTGTGTTATGCTTCTCCATTTTTATTTCCTCTTTTGAGTTCTTACACTAGGGAGACTATACAATATTTACACATGTAGGTCTTGTTTATTTTGCTTATGAGTATATTTTCAAGATACATTCATTTATATATGAATTCTTCTAGTTTATCATTCTTTATAGCTGAGTAATATTCCATTGTATAAAAGATGTTACATCTTTTTTCAAACATTCTTCAGATGATGGACATTTCGGTTGTTTCCAAGATTTGTCTATTACAAATTTTGCTGCTATGAACATAGGTGCACAGATATCACTATGGTATGATGTTTTCAGTTCTTTTTGGGTAATATCCCAGTAGGGGATAGCTGAATTGAATAGGATTTCCAATTCTAGTTTTTTTAAGGAGTGTCCACACTTCTTTCCATAATGGTTGCACCAGTCTGCATTTCCACCAGCAGTGGAGAAGTGTTCCTTTTTACCCACAGCCTCTCCAACATTTGTTGTTGCTTGATTTCTTTATGAAAGACATTCTTTCTAGGGTGAAATGGTATCTAAGTATTATTTTAATTTGCATTTCATGAATGGCTAGCCAATTGGAGCAGTTCTTCATGTATTTGTAGGCTTCTTGTGTTTCTTTCCCTGAGAAGTGTGTGCTCATCTGAGATGCCCATTTCTGGATTGGGTCTTTGAATTTTGTGGCCATAATGATTTTTAGTTCTCTATAGATTCTAGATAGAAGACCTTTGTCTGAAAACTTATTAGTTAAAATATTTTGAAAATTTGTGGGTTGTCTTTTCACTCTGTTAGTAATTTCTTTTGACATGAAAGAAACTTCTCAGCTGGAGGAGGTACCATTTGTTGATTCTTTTGAGTGTTAAACGTGCATTTTGATGTTCGTCTATGAATTTTTTGCCTACCCCGATGTCTGGAAGATTTTCTCCCACTTTTTTCCAGGAAATTTAATGTTTTTCTTTTAATGTTTAGATCTTTAATCCATTTTGACTTTAGTTTAGTGCATGGTGATAGTCGTGGGTGAAGTTTTAGTTTTCGATATGTAGAGAGCCAGTTTTTCCAGCACCACTTGTTAAAGAGGCTATCTTTCTTCCAGTAAACATGTTTGGTCCCTTTGTCAAAGATAAGGTGT
>PVJA010014308.1:0-47583 GCA_004027025.1 Myocastor coypus
TCTTCTTCTTCTTCTTCTTCTTCTTCTTCTTCTTCTTCTTCTTCTTTCTTGATACAGTGTCTCACTATGCAGTTTGACTCATAGTGATCCTCTGGTCTCATCCTCCCCAGCTCTGGGATTACAGGTATGTGTCATCATGCCGGACTTCAGGGATGTCATGGCATGCGGTACTAGGAACCTAACTCCAGACCTTGCTCGGGCCAGGCAGGTGCTTACGCTGCTGAGCTATCTCCCCAACCCAACAGTGTTCACTCTTACTAGGATTAACCCAACTGAAATTAGTAGGCTTTGCTTTGACAGTAAAGACTATGACAGCTTGATTTCCATTTTTGTTGCCTCCCATTCTTATTGATATTGCACTAAAAGCATCGAAGCTCACAAGCAAAATGTGAGTCATATGACTGGGGCTTGGAATCAAATCTCAGCAGCATCTGAGTACTTATTCCTCCTAATTTTTGAGTTGAGCAGTGTTTGTGCTACTTTCAGAATGAAGTGAGATAAAGGAGATGGTTTTTTGATCATATTTATATATTTATTGGTTCAAGAGGCCAAAGACAGTGTTGCTATCTAGTTTCTTATGATTTATCTCATTCAGCATCATCTAGATGAGCAGTTTTTTTAATCCAAACTCACTGACTTTGTAAAGTTATAGCAACTACATGATACTTTTTTTTTTTAAGAATTGAGTTTCTTAACATTGAGTTTACTCATGTCATTGTACATCCATGACCACGGTTCATCCTTAGAATGTTTTTATCTTTATCCACTGAAACCCTGTACTCTACCTCCCTCCTTTTTTGGCACCAGGGATTCAACACAGGACCTTGTGCCTGCCAGGCAAGTGCTAATTGCAATGAGCTATGTGTCTCTGACCCCTAACCCTGCCCCTTTGAGATTCTGCTTTTCACATCTCCTGCAAGCCCTGGCAACTGTCACGCTCCCTTCTGTCTCTGAATGGAATGATGCTGGGAATCGCACCGAAGTGGAGAGTCACTCAGCATCTTCCCTTTGCAACTGGAATCTTTCACTCGGCATGGCGTTCTCCCCTTCATCCATGTTGCAACACGGATGTAAACACACCTTCCTTTTAAAAGATGCAGACTGTTGCATTCTAGATGCAACATCCCATTTTGTTTAGCCACTCTCCATGGACAGTCACATGGAGTGCTCCTCTCTTTTGGCCACTGTGAAGGGCATAGATACCTAGATAGCTGAGTACGGTCCTCCATGGTATTTTTGACTTGCTTATCCATAGATAATGCCTGCGATTATTTAATACCCTTCAGCATTGAACTAGAGGCTTGCAGCCTTGTAAATGTATAATAAACAAAGGTTGTTAGGTAGCATAATAAGGCCAGTATGGATTGTGAAAGCCCCTAAAGTACATGGTAATGACAATCTTGTTAGAAACGGGACTAGGTGGTGTTACCTGCTTGCTGGTAAATATCCACTGGGATAAACTTGTTTTCAGATTTATTGGTGAAGACTCCTGCCATGGAGTCCCCATTAAGAAACGTTGTTTTGTGCCACTGAAAAGCATGAAAGTGTAAAGTGACTCTCCAAGTGTGGGGTTCAGGGTGTGTGCACCAAGGATTATCTCTTGGACAGTAGGCTAACTGCTCACCTTGCTAGTGAGCACCACCCCAAGACAGGCATTCTATCATCACGTTCTTGGGGTTTTCAATGATTTGTCTGTTTTCCAGGATGACTGCTTAGAATTCTTTTGAATAGCTCAATGGACAGAGCCCAGTTCCTTGCAGGTAATACTGACTAGTGAGAGTGTGCTGTGTGTCAAAGTGTGTGATGTCGTTCCTAACTTTCATCCAGCACTTAGGCGCTGTGTTAAACTGTTCATATGTGTAATTCCTTCTGAATCCACTAGCTCTGTGCACCGATGCCACCATAGTGTCATTCTATGAATGATAGGAAAATGACAAATGGAGCAGTTATCTGGTCCAAGATTCAGAATTCAGCAGAGCCTGAACTTGAACCTAGGCATCTGATTTCAGGGCTCGTGCCACAGACTTCTGTGTCCTACCGACTTGATCGAATGGAAAGACAGTGTGGACAGTGTTTCCTGGGGGACGAATTCTTTCTGATAGATAAAAGAGAGGCTTTGAATGTGACTAGCCCTCTGTCTTGTACATCTGGGAACCTATGTTGTTCCACATGGTCACCGAGTGGTTTAGGAATTTCAACACTGAGCCTTCCTTTCGCCTCAGAAGGGAGACACTTCACAGGAAAGGCAGTTATAGCTAGCCATGCATTTTTTGTTTGTTTTGTTTTTCGTAAAAAAGAATTTCATGTTTTTTTTTTTTTTTTTTTTGGTTACAGAGAATTGAACCAGTGATGTTTGCACTGGGAGTTGCTAAATTACCCAGGTTTGACTCACATTGCAATTTTCCTACCTTAGCTTCCCAGAGTGCTGGGATTACAGCTTTGAACCACCACACCTGGCTGGAATTCTTTTTTTTTTTTTAATCTTATTTTATTTCAGTCCCCCCCACCCTTCCTTAGAGATAGAGTCATGCTTGCAGTCCAAGCTGCCCTCGAACTCACAGTAGTCTTTCTGCTGGAATTAGACATGTACCAACATGCCTGGCTTCAGATTTATTGGCAACAGGTGAACACATATTGTAGAGATTCAAGATGTATGATGGGAATTCTTGATATTCATTGTATGATGATTGCCATAATCATGCCAATACGCTTGCCTTTCGCGGCAGCCGGCTCCTGCTGTGTGTGCAGGGCTGCGGGCGAGGACGAGCGAGGACTCAGGCAGCGAGTTTCCCACAGCACTGAGGGCCTACGGTCTGCGTTTCTCGGTACCAGGCTTACTGGTTTCACCCGGTGCAGTGTCCTCTAGGTTCATCTAAGTTGCAAATGCCAGGGTTTTCTGTTTTTCTGGCCGGGTGATATTCCATGGTGTGCGGGTATATGTGTGTGTGCACCTGAGTGTCTGAGTGCGACGTTTGTGTTCCTCTAGCCATCAGCTCATGGAAAGCTTAGGTTGTGGCCCTGTCTTGACACTTGCACAGCAGTGCACACAAGGGTGCAGTTGTCTCTTCACAACACTGACCTTTATTTCCTTTGATGTACTCAGAAATCAAGGTACTAGATTGCGTGGTTGCTCTGCTTTTAAATTTATGAAAAGGGTCCATACTGTTTTTATTCATCCTTTAGAGGTCCTAGGGAATGAATGAATGTAGGAACTTAACGCTGAGCCCCAGCCCTTTTAATTATTTTTCTTTAAATTTTGATTTAATTTTTTTTTTAATATATTTAGTTCAGGGTCTATAGGGTCTCACTACACAAATCAGACTCACAGTAATCTTCCTGTTTTCAGCCTCTGAAGCACTGAGATTACAGGCACGTGCTACCATGCCCAGTCTCAGTCGCCATCTCGGCATGCCCTGGGGGTGGGACCAGCATGGCATGCCGGAGATCCAATCCAGGTTCCTGTGTTTGCTGAGCTGTCTGGCTGGCCCTTTAAATTTGGAGGCAGGATCTCACTAAGTTGCCTAGGCTGGGCCTGAATTGTGATACTCCCGCCTCCGCCTCCCAGAGTGCTAAGCCTGCCGGAATAGCAGGATGCCAGGCCCCAGGCTGTTTTCTCTGAAGGATGTGATCTCCATTCGTACATCGAGTACAAAAGCACTCTGTTCACATTTTCCTCACTGTATTTTGTCCCAGGCCCACAGAGGAGAGGTGATAACTCACTGTGGTTTTTAAATTTTCATGCTCTTGATAGCTAGGAAAGCTGAGCTCTTTCTTGTTCTTTGTATGTCCTCTAAGAAACAATATTCAGGTACTTTGCTGGATGTTACTTATTATTATTATTATTGCTATCATTATTACTTACTGTTTTGGTACCAGGGATCAAACTCAAGACCTTGAGCTTTCTAGACAGGTACTTATGCTGCTGAGCTATCTCCCTGGTGCTAGACTTTAAAAAAATTGAGTTGTGTGATTTCTTTGATTATTAGCCAGTTATTAAATATATAGTTTACAAGTAAACTCCATTTTCATGGGTTACCTTTTAATTTTGTTGATTGTTATCATTATTATTATTTTTGCTGTGTAGAAACTTGTTCCCTTACAGTTCCACTTATTTTTGCTTTTGCTGATTATGTTTTTGGTGTCATATGAAAACTCATTGCCACGCACATTTTTTTTTTTTTTTTGACATTTCATCCAGGAGCTGGCTGCTGTAATGAAATCCCCTGAAGTTAATTTGCATATCGTATAAAAGTTGAGTTTCTTTCCTGGCCATCTGGATGTACCGCTTTCCTTGCCCCATTTATTGAAGTGACAGCATTTCCCACTCTGCAGGCTTGTCTTCTTCAGGGATAGCTTGATCATGATGCATCTATGGCTCTATTTCTGGGCTTTGGTTCTTTGGACATTTTTTTATACTAGCATCACACTGTGTTGATTACTATAATTTTGTAATATAGTTGAAAAATGGAAACAAATTCTTTTTAATATAAGAAATTAGAGATTTCAAAGTAATCACTTTGTTAAAAAGACATTTGTCACTATCGACATCTGCATGAAGTAAATATGAGTCTGCTTAAGAAGAGGTCTGAATTCTTCAGCATATTCCTGATGAAGTTTAAGGATGTGCTGTCTCTGAAGAAATGCTCTTTGGGCAACAGGTAAAGTTACCAGGCAGTTTTGCTAGATGCTGAAACTTAAAAACCAGAAATCATTATACTTGGGACAACTGTTTGCCCCAGTGTAAGATACAGATGAACGTAAAGAGGTGAATTACTAGTTCTTTCCAATCTCGAGGAAAGCAGGCAAGTGAGGCACAAATATGTTTTTGAAGCTGGAGTGTGAGTCTGCTGGGCCCTGAGGCTAAGGTGAGGGCTGAGCAGGCTTCAGGCCCCATGGAAAAGCATTCCAAGGCAGCTTCCCGTGGGCAGCAAAACGCAAACAGGAAGGCAGTTGATTATAGTAGTGGCCCCTTAGTGGGGCTTTCTCATCCTGGGCTTCTGCCACCTGCAGTCAACTGCAGTCCGGTAATAGCAGATGGAAAATGATTTGTAAGTTTTAGGTAGCTTTTATTATAGTGTATTATATCTTTTGCTGTTTTATGACCAACTACTGTTGATCTTTTGCTATGCCTAATCTGTAAATTAAACTTTATCATAGTATGTATATTCAAATAGCGTTTGGCCTCTATTACTGCTGGCAGTGTGCGGGTGGAGGTGGAGTGGGGGTGTGTGGGGTCGTCCTGGGAAGTATCCCCAGAAGAAGGGGACTGCTTGTCTTGAAAGTGTATGGCCTTAGTTACATTTAAAATAATTACCTTAAATGGTGCCCAGAGGCATACACCTGTAACAGCACTTGGCTGAAGCAGGAAGGTCTCCTTGAGTCCAAGGCCAGCCTGGACCGTATGCGAGAGCCTGTCTCAAGAAAAGAACCCTCCGAGCTGGGCGTGGTGGCGCACGCCTGTAATCCCAGCACTCGGGAGGCTGAGACAGGAGTATGGAGTGAGTTCAAGACTAGCCTAGGCTACAAAATTGAGCTCAAGGCCAGCCTGAACTGCATAGTGAGACCCTGTCTCAAAAAGACAAAAAAAAAAAAAAAAAGAAAAGAACCCTCCGAACCTCCCATTTTTTTTTCTCTTAAGTCTTGATTTTACCTTTTTTTTTTTTTTTTTTGTAGAAGAGGTAGCCATGATGGTCTCTATTTCGGGTGTTAGAAATAATTTAAATTGTTTGAGGAAGATAATAGGAAATGGAGAGAGAGAGAGAGAGATCCTTTGCCCACAGGAAGGGGACAAAGGAAGCCCTGAGATGGAGGCCAGGGACTGGGAGGGAAAGGGCAGGGGACTTAGAAAAAAGGTGTGTCGGGAATGCCACCAGGCCTCCTCAAGGGCTGCAACCACCCTGCCCTGCAAACGTACACTGTGTGACTTAAAATGAATAGAAGGGAAAATATGTTCAGTAGGAAACTGACACACGTGGCACTGAACTGCTGTTAATTTTGTCTTTGTTTTTGATTAATCTTTTGAAGGTTACATTTCCTCGGTTCGTGCCCCTGAAGCCGAGCGTCTCACCCATCCTCCCTGGACCTGGCCCCCCAGGAGCCTCCCCTGTGCCATGAGGGGAGCTATTCATCTCCTTCCTGTTCTTCTAGGGCCTCTGTCCACTCAGGAGGACCCGGTCCTCTGTCCACCCTCCCGCCTTTACACACACAGTGGCCTGCCCCGTACACTCTTCAGGGCTTTCCCCTACTTTCACTGGGCTACAGAAGCCTTTCTATTCATTTATTGGAAACAGCTTTATTGTTTTTCAGTGCCATTTTAAATTCTTATATAGTTTGGCTCACAGAAAATTCACAGTATAGCACGCTTCCGTGCGTCTTTCTCCAGACCCCATGGGAGTGCCCTCCACGGCCTTTGTCCATAGTTGGAAGTAGGACACTGACGTCAGGGGGATGCTGCTCAGTCAGATTTTAGTTGCTTGTTAGTAGTTCTTGCATGTTTCTTCTTCTGGAAGCGGTAGACATAGCTGGTCTCCCATCTCCTTGTAGACTTCAACAGTCATCAGCTCACTCAGGTTATAGAACTGTTTCACTGTGAAGGAGCTCCTTTGCCCTTTCTAAATAAAGTTTTACTTGTTTGTTGTTTGTTTGCTTGAGACAGAGTCTCTCTATGTACTTCAGGCTGGCCTTGAACTCACTGTGTAGCCCAGGCTGGCTTTGAACTCTCAGTGATCTTCCTGCCTTTGCTTCCCAAGTACTGGGATTGTAGATGTACGCAACAATACCCAGTTCTCTTCCACAAATTTTATGTGTGTCTACTTTATTTATTATTTATTTATTTATTTATTTTGTCTTTTTGAGACAGGGTCTCGTTATGCAGTTGAGGCTGGCCTTGAGCTCAGTTTTGTAGCTCAGGCTGGTCTCGAACTCGCACCGATCCTCCTGCCTCAGCCTCCCGAGTGCTGGGATTACAGGCGTGCGCCACCACGCCCGGCTTATGTGTATCTACTTTAAAGGAATCCAGCCCTATGCTGTATCTTCTTAAGGACAAGAATCCTGTTTTCTGGTTTTAAAATCCCCTGTTGGCCTGAGCTTTTAGAGTACTTAATGATCTAGTCAAACATAATGATATCAAAGAAAATGACTCCAACAGAACACTGAGGGTTGAAGAATGAGCGAGTTGGATCCTTAACAAAATTATAACAAAGTTCAACTTTGGCTGTGGTGGCACGCACCTGTCATCGGGGCAGCTCAGGAGGCTTAAACAGCCAATGTGGGTGAGACAGTGAAATCTTATTATTACTATTATTTTTTAAAGATAAGTTCAAGCTTTCTTAAGTATGTTCTCTGTCTTGTGACATCGTGATCACGTTTCATTTCTCCTTAGGGACTCAGCACACTCAATCATGCTGAGGACCAGAGCCCCAACTCCTCCCTAGCATAGCCTTTTGCTTTTCCAAGCACTTCTAGTTGGATAGCGCTGTTTTCTCATTTAAGAACCTCTGGGGTACAGCTATGATGAGGATTCTTCTCCCTGGAGGCCAGAATGAGAAACGGAGGCTAGCAGGGGTATGAATGCCAGCGTGTGCGGGGAGGCCAAGTTCCTGAGTGTGTCACACGCTGGCTCCCAGGGAGCTCTCGGACGCAGCAAGGTGGGTGCCAGCAGCCCCCATGGAGGAGAAGGTGGGGTCCTCCATGCAGATGTGGCTCCTCGCCGTGGACCGGCACTTTATATAGAGAGGTGATGCCTCCTGATCTCCTCCCTCGTGACATGTTCCTCGAGGTTCAGGCAGGCGGTTTCATGCATTGAAGCCTCATGTACGCATTTGGCAAATGGGGACCCTGGTGGCTACTGCTTCAGCTTATGGGGCTCCCGTGGAGGCAAACGTGGGAAATGGGTAAGCTTCCCCAATCACTCCATCAGCAGCGACTGTGGCTGTTGTTTGTGGCTCTTTCCACTTCTGCCCTACATTAAGAAATACTTTGATTGCATCATTAGCAAGGCAATGTATTGCTGATGTCACTCATGGGGCTACACAGTAATACAAATAGCAGTCTTAAAAACGTGTGGCTATTTAGAATGCCATTATGCCTGTAACATATTTGGGGTTTGTCATTAAAGTTGTTGTACTTTCAAATCTTAAGGATGTGCTTCTTTTTGGATTTCCGGTTTGGGCTTGTAAATAAATACATTGGCCAGAAATGAAGGAGTGGGGCTGGATCTTCTGAGGTTCTCATTCCCCCCCCCCCCCACCAGGTGTGTTCTGTGTCCACAGAGTGCCTGGTGGAAGGGAAGACAGCGCCTAGGGCCTGGAGTGCGCCAAGAAGCTGCACACTGCCTGTTTCTGTGTGAAGATGATCCAGTGTGCACGGGCATCAGCACCACAGTCACGTCCCGGGATGTGCAGGGACAGCGCTCCACTGCAGGGTGGGGCGCGTGCATGTGTGTGTGTGTGTGTGTGTGTAGTGTGAGGCCGACGGGTGGTGTCAGTGAGCAGCATTTGTATCACAGTGACAGCCTACAGAGCTGTCTCCAATGCACAGATTGCTGGGAAATTTGAGAGGACCTCCCAAGAGAAACTGTACCCCCACCTCCACAGGTCTGTGGGAAGCAGGGAGGTACAGGGTGGAGGCTGCCCTGGGCTCTGTGGGGCCAGCGCCACTTTCTCAGAGGATGGGTGATGTCCTTTTAATCAGGGCCACAGCACGTGGTTGCCTTGACTGGGAAAATGCTCTGATTTTATACCAGGGCCTCTTGGAATTCACAAAAGAAGGAAAGAAAGGGGAAGGGAAAAAGGAGGATAGGAAGGTTTGCCTGGCATTTCCTGGGAAATCCCTGAGTGATGGGAAATCCCTGAGTGATGGCGTTGGGTGAAGAATCCTTGGGGCTAGAATTCAGTGAGAAAGGCACAGTGGTGAACCAATGCAAACAGGCTTCCTTCTCTCCGTCCTCCCTCTTTGCCTCCCTTCTTCTGTCCTTCCATTCTTTTCCCGTTCAGGTGCTTCTGCTCTGAAGCTAACATAAAGACACCCTGAGAAAAGGTGAAATAAAACACCAAGGAAAGCATAAAAGGAATAATAACTAAAAATGAACATGAGCCCCTCCCCCCCACGTCAGTGGGCCTCCTGTTTCCCAGTGGGGCCCTGCCTTCTCAGGGGTCTCATCTCCTTCCTGTTCTGTAGAGGCCACTGGGTCCCCAGCTGCTGCCTGTGTCTGCCTACCTGTGTTTCCAGCCTGCAGGCCGCTCCACAGTCTCTAAATCCAGAGCACCAAATCCCTAGTGGGATAAGCCTTGGGCCTCAGGCTGTAAACAGAAATGTATATTATGTTCTGAGGGGTGGTGGACTTAAGTCTTTTTTTTTTTTTTTTTAATATATTTGGTATAGGTTTCACTATGCAGCCCAGGCTCACAGTGATCCTCTAGTTTGCAGCATCCCCAGTGCTGGGATGCACCATCATGCCTGGTCTTTAAGTCTCATTATAGATGTGAAACTCCTATAGAGGGTGGACAAGAGTCCTCTGAGGAGCTATGTGTTTCACATTTGGTGTAAGTCATTCCCTCATTTTCCTTCTTAAAAATCATGATCTGAAAATCATTTTTCTCTTGTGAAACCCAGAAAGGCCCCCCCTCCTTTGCTTGTTTTCAGTGGATCGATAATAAAGGTTTCTTTAGGCAAAAGCTTTTGTTTTGATATGGTGTTAGTGTTGTGATTATAGGGGAGCCCTGGAAGATTTACTGCTCCGGTCTTTCCTGAGCTGCATGTGTTTGGGTCCAAGCATGATGTCACCCGCGTGTCTGCAGTGCATCCCAAGCACTTTTGCAAATGGGAGCTGCAGACAAATAAGCAATTGGCTGAGTGCGTACAGTGTATTTCCAGAGCACCCCAAAGGATCTGTTTCACAGGAACTGAATTCCAGAATCTTCGCTGGTATTTATTGTCCTGTTTCAAAATATGCAGTGCCTTTCTGATCACATGATGCCCCACTATGACACATCTGTCCTCCTCCGAATGTGCAGGGACTGGCCACAATCTCCTTTCAGGGCTGTGTTTGCTGAAGCACTGTCACCAGACAGAATGACTGATGAGCCTTTTTCAGGTGGGTGAGTGCCACCAGCTTCATTTGTATTTTGCCTTATCTAGAGTTTTGCTCCTTAATTTTCTATTCTAGTTAAAAATAATCTCCTTTTATGCTAGTGGACATAATCACATTATGAGAGGATTTAAAATCTGTCATTTTCCAGTAGTAGTGCTTACAATGTAGAACATTGCTTTCCTTCCATGTAATTTTTAAAATACCGCCACAGAGATTGGAGGCCAATATTGAGGTTTCCTAATTTTAATTTGATAAACTAAGGACATAGTCTGGTCAAGTAGAGAACTTAAAGCATGACCTAAGAGAATCCTGGGTCTGAAATGCGGGAAAGGAGATGTGTGTCTTAATACAGTTTTTTTTTAAGCAACGTTAAATTTATGTCTGAGAGTCCAACTTTGTGAGTGTGGGCTCTAGTGAACTGGTGTGCGCTTTCTTCCTCTCCCCTTGGATTCTGCGGTCACATGTGTTTCTGCATCTCCTGAGGTTTACTACAGAGACAGGCGCTCTTGAGAGCCACAGGTCTGTTCCTGACTGGACAGGCCCAGAGCTGCCGATAAACCAGCTCTTCATAGATTCCTGTTTCCGTGTTCTTTGACATGAAAGACTAAGGGAGCAGGCTGTGTGTGTGTGTGTGTGTGTGTGTGTGTGTGTGTGGCTTGACTGTCCTTGCAAACATAAAACTACATTCAACCATAACAAATTCTTAAGTTACTTTAAACCATGGCCAGCCAAAAGCCCAGTGCAGGCAAGAAGCTCATGTTCTCTGGTCCTTCAACAATGGTAGTTTTTTTTTTTTTTCCCTTTGGGGGGGGGGACCAGGGTTCGAACTCACGACCTTGCACTTGCCCAGCAGGCACTTGTGCCGCGGAGCTATCTCCCCAGCCCCAACAATGGTAGTTTTGTTTCGTACATTTTAAGTTGGAGAACCACCACCAGGCTCTCCTCTTTTTCGTGCAAGAACTGAGGGGCTTTGGCTAATCGCTGTTATGTCCTTGACCATCTACCCTCTAAGCATGGACTGGAGCAACACACTTCAGCGTCCTCCCAGCTTATGTCACTGCCTCTCTCAGGGCCTCCCTGACAGGAAGACTGACATGATGCCAGCCACAGTGACCCTCCCTGGTTCCTAGTTCTCCAGACACTGCTGTGGGTACTGTGACCCTTTTGTTAACTTGCTCAATCTCCCTAATGCTAACCCTGATAAGGTGTGATTAACACAACTGAGCCCCCCAAAGGTTCTCTAGTTTTGTCCCCAACATTTTTGAACTTGCTAGAACTTGGGCCAACCATAGGTCTGCAGCTGCTACATAAACAGTGACCCCTCACATTTCTTGGGCTGACATGGGAAGGCTGTGTTGGGCGTATTGACCCTCCCCTGTGTTTAAATAAAGCTTGGACTCAGTGATCTCATGCATCTGCTGTGATGTATCTTATCTTCTTATCTCATCCTGAGTAGTATGGAGACAGTAGCTGCCTTAAAAAAGGAAGAGCTATAAACACTAAGATACATGAATTGACACCAACTGAAGTTTATCAGCAGAGATCAGTCCTTCAAGTCAGCTGAGGGCTTCCAGCATTAACTGGTATTGACTGGTAGCGCCGTAACCCTGAGCTGCAGTGCTGGCCACGTTGCACTTTGCTGATTGATGATTTCTATTTGAAGTGAGTGAAAGAACCCTCCTCTGGGTGGTGACAATTTTATCTTTGCCTCCCAGAGTATTTTGAGTGGTTCATTAGTCACAGAAATCATCTGGTCTGGGTTTCTGCAGTCAATATCAGATATCTGGAGGTTCTCTGCGTGTCGGTGGAATATGTGACCCTGCTTGATTGAACCGCATTAACTGTGACGGTTTGCGTTTACACATATTGCAGATATTGTAAGGAATCTTGTGGGAGGCAGAGCTAAGTGAATGTTTTCAACAAGAATATTAGCCTTAAATGGAGTTTTTGAATGGTGGCTAAAGCTCTTATAGCTCTGCCATTTTTTCTTTTCTTTTCTTTAGGAAAGATGAATTAGAAATATTTTGATCCCATGTGTAAGGGTGTAGCTTTTGGTTTCTACAGTGAAGTTCCTGCTGAGAGGAAGTTTGCGCGGGCCAATGGCTTCATTACTCAGACGACCCATTACTCTGAGGTCTCTGCTGAGGTTTCTATGTAGCCAAGGCAGAGAGCATATAGCAGAACAAACTGCCTACTTCGTGGCCCGTGATTGGTCCAAGTTTAAGCTTTCCTATTGGTTCAAGTTGGTGTCACTCAAGTCTTCCAAAGCAAGGCTATTGGCAAGAAAAATGGGACAATGGTCAAACCGTCTGCTTCTGGTGTTTGACCTCAGTGACATGGGACCTCCCACGAGGGGCAAGCCTTTAACACATGTACTTTTGAGAGATGCCCAACATCTAAACTATAGTAATAAGTGATGTTGGATGTTCCAGGCCGTCCGCTGATCTCATGCTCCTCGGCACACCTGGGTGCTGTGATTCTAACTCCGTAGGGCAGCCTGGGAAGACATACTATTCGTCTCTGCTTGAATCAGTCACTTTGATCTTTTTGTTTTCCGTTGATTTTAGTTCCTTAGGTGTTTTTGGGACTCATTGAGATACAGAGGTGTCAGATTTGGAAAGACAGCAAGCTAAGTCTGAATTAGGCTCCTAAATGTCCTTGCTTGGCTGCACATAATTACTCAGAGGGTAATGATGGGGTGAGAGATTCTGACCCCACCAAGGGCAAGAAGGGAGGGAGAGGGATCCGGAGGAACGCGCAGAGGCTGGGAAGGCAATGGATATAGCTTTCTCTCCTGTTCCTCATGCCCTGGAAAGTCCTAGCAATGAAACTGGAGGTTAATGGGTTTTCTTCCTGGAACAGCCCATTGGCTGGCCAAGCCAACCCTGCGTGCTTGCTGTCAAGTTTCCTGTCTAGGCCTTATGCACGAAAAATGAAGTCCTACAGACAAACATGGCAACTCATAATTCTTTTTGCCTTTTTAAAATAAAATGACTGGCCTGCGAGTAGGTGCAGGGGCCTTAGTTTGGATGAGCTGGCCTGCAGTGCCGGCCCTGACTCCGGGGAGCCTGAGATGGCAACAGAGACTGGGCGTGGTGGTGCTTGCCTGTAATCCCAGCTTTCGGGAGGCTGTAAACAGGCTGACTACAAGACTGATCTAGTAGTGAGACCCTGGACATCCTGTAGACCCTTCTCTAAAAATAGAATAAAATAAAGAATAAAAGAAAATAAAAAGATTAAATAGCCCTGGAAATGGAGAAGAGTCAGAAGAAAGAAAATCAGATTCTAATTTCACTGACTTGGAATTGGGAATTAGCACCAACGGATTTTCTCTTGTCTGAACTTAAAAAACACAGGGTGTATATTGGGGTTGTAAACAGAAAAGGAAACTGACCACAACTGTAGCAAGGATATGTGACATCTATTTGAGGCTAGATGTATTTTAGAAAGACTGTTTTTGTACCTACAATTGTTATGTAAATTATATGTTTATGATGCTAAAATTATACAAATCTTCTTATAAGATTTCATGTTTTCCCAAAAATGATTCAAGCTTTTTTTTTTTTTTTTTTTTTTTCCAATTGTGGAATCTAGTAGGCCTTCAAGACAAATAAGATGCCTTAGGTTCTGTTGGATCTGCATTTAGAGATACATAGTGACGTCCACTTTGTGCCCTCCGCTTTAGGCCCATGGCTTGCTGCATAATATTCCTTTTTCAAACACAGTGCTGGAAGGCATGTTATGGCATTGGTCTACATAAATGCAACATGATCTTGGATTTCTTCTTTTTTTTTTTTTTAACTAGTTAGTCCAAACTGTGACATTAACATCAGCCCACATTCTTTGGTCACTTTTCAATCTTTTCAGAAAAAGCTGACTGACTGTCTCAAAGAAAAATTCATACACAATGTTTTGAAGTTCAATGGCTTATCTATAGTAATTATAATTAAGATGGGGATATTAAAAAGAATCAGCTTGCCAAAATAACTAGAAACCATAATGTTTCTTAAAAAAAAAAATAAGAAGGCCACCTGGGGACTGAGGGACAATTTAGGGTCGTGCTGATGTTCTCACTGGCTGCGTCTCTGGGCAGCAGAGGTCGTGCAGCTAAGGTCGCACCCTGTATTTTCTCTTTCCCCTTGGGGAGAAGTGGAGGTGTTGGGCCTGTACTGTGGTCTTTGGCCAAAGCCAAGTTAGTGCCCAGCAGACTTTCTGTTTTGAACACCTTTGTCCTTATTTTCCCTTTTCTCTGCTTGCCCACTAGAAGGGAAAAAACGAATCAGGGGTAGGCTTGGGTGGAGCTGTCTTTGATTGTAATGCCCCAGGGTTTTCTAGGTTAACAAATTAGTGCTTTTCATGGGCAGGCTGAATAGGGGTGGCCTGCAGCTGCACTCTGGCCTTCTCCTATTTCTCCCTCCCTTCCCACCCCCAAGGAGGAGGCAGAAGCCCATTGGCTGAGCACTGGCTGGTTTGGGGACTGTTGACAACAGCTGTGCCTTTTAGGGCTGGGGAGGTTCCAGCATATTCTTGGAAGGTGTGGGCTGGAAACTAGACACTGTGTGGTTTGCTTTGCTGCTTCTGCACTGCAGCCTTATGTGCCCCAGAGCTGGACCCTGGGGTGGAGGGTGGTGGGGCTGAACCTTGGGGCAGGCTGGATGGAGAGGCTGGGGTGGAGGGGGGTGGAGGTGAACCTTGGGCCCGGTTGGATGGGGACCCTGGGGTGGAGGGTGGTGAGGATGAGCATTGGGCCAGGCTGGAGGGGGAGGAGGGGAGATCTTGTCTTGGGAGCCATCTGAGCAGGACAGCAGCCCAGGAAGCAGAGATGGAGCCTTTGACTCTGTCCTCGTGCTCCATGAGTAGATTAGAAAGGACCCTGGTCAGGTGTGCAGGAGTGCTGGCAACCTTTGAGCCAGCCTGGCCACCCTTGGGGAATAAGCGGCTCAGGCCTGGCCTGCTCCTAGATGCTGGGATATGAGAGCTGGTGTGGGCAAGTGGAGGGGATTTTATTTTTTATTTTTTATTTTTTCTGCAGTTTATTGAAGAACAGCTACCCTTGTCCACTCACCCCCTCTCC
Organism: Myocastor coypus; assembly: GCA_004027025.1. Lineage (NCBI taxonomy): Eukaryota > Metazoa > Chordata > Mammalia > Rodentia > Myocastoridae > Myocastor > Myocastor coypus. The sequence goes on from PVJA010014308.1 coordinate 15,165, forward strand.
TCCCACCCTTCTCTGGGTGGCAGGATATAACTATGCCGTGAACTCTGCCTGAGGTAAAGCATGTTCATACTTGTTAATATCTTTTCAAACAGCAACGCACTCATTTTCTTCCTTTGCCATGAAGTTGTTTAAAAGCTGGAAAAAAGGAAGGGCAACTAAAAATTGATAGAGTGTGACTTCTAGAAATGATTTGAACTGATCCAGAAAAGGGTCAGAGTTCAGCGGCTTGAACGTGAAGGAGCCAAACGGGAAGATCAGAGTCGGAGCCAGGTTTGCAAGCGGGCCAGCGCCTGCCCTGACTTGAAAGCATGCCTGCGCTCTTCCGCTATTATCATAACCTCTTGGACCGAGGACGCCTTTTGGAACGACAGTCAATGCTTCTCTGTGGAGAAGTTTATGACCCAGTTTTCGAGGAGGAGCGTTTAGGAGAACTGAAAGGGGGCGGAGAGAAGAAGAGCGAGAGAGCCTGGACACCACTGGCCAGAAGTTCTGTGCGAACCCGGAGCTCGGGGCGCTTTCGAGCTCCAAACCTTCCGCAGCGGCTGTTCTTCGGTGCGCACTTTTGCACAGCGCCTTTCTGGGGGCTCGCTGTCCTGGGAAATCTGTTTGCAAAGCAGTTCGGGTTTGGTCCCTAGCTTCCTTCTCCTGTTTTCAGCAGGGCTATTTTCCCTGACTGGGAGCTTTGTGTGTGCCAAGCCGAGCCTTGACCTTGGGACTCCTTGAGCTTGCCTCTCCCAGGGGGTGGGAGCAGATCTGGACTGCGAGGGTCCTTGCAGCTCTGCCTGTGCCTGGCTTTCCCGTACTTAGGACTTGCAGTGCAGGCCCTGCAACCAAGGCAAGTGTTGCAGCGTGTCTGTTTCTTCCGCCCGTCGGAACCTGCATGCTTGGCCTCCTGCTGGCTCCAGATTGTCTGTGAGATTCTGGGCCTAGGCTCACGCGCCTCTGTGCGTACTCCATGAAATTACAACTGGATTTCTTGTTGCATTTAAGAAATTCAAATACATTTTTGGAGGGAAAAATTATGAGAAATGGATTATGGTGCATCTAAAACTCACTACTGACACAGGCCTTAGGGCCCAGTTAGCAAATTCTGCCCTTGCTCTCCGGCTCTCCGTTTGCAATTCCTTTTCTTTCATTTTATTCCCCCAATTGTATTTGCTTTTGCAGCGGAAAACAAACCTACTTAGACAAGCTTTAGAAAGTGAAGTTGCCCTACCATGGAAGGCCCGGTGCTCACCCTGAAATCCAAGGGAAACTGTAGGGCTAAAAGGGTAAAAGTTAACATCATTTACCACTGTATTGGCTATATGTGAGCAAAGTTACTTAGATAATAACAATGACAGAAATTTCATTTTCATATTGTACATTCTTATTCTAGGAAACAATATCCCTCAGAAGATAATGCTTGTCTCTATCCTTGTTGATAAGGGCATATGCACTCTTTATGTAGAAAGATCTTTAAATGAGAGAGAAAAAGTCAATTTCCTATCTACCACCAAGAGACAAATAATCTATGTGGATGAAAATGTATGTGGAAATAGTAAATATTAAAAATGTTTAAGCACTGGGCCAGGAGATAGCTCAGTGGCATAAGTACATGCCTGGCAAGCACAAGGTCCTGAGTTTGATCCTGGCACCAAGGGGGAGGGAGGGTTTAGGCAGTGTTTTAAATGTACATTTAAATTTAATTTGCTCTGGAAAAAGCACAAGTACAAACATAAACAACATTACCTATGTAGGAAATGCATTGTTGGGTGTTCCAAAGGCGCTGTACTAGAGAATTTACCATGGTTCAGTGTGGATTAGGAACTTTGAAAATTGTTTTATTTTCACATCGCCCCCTTTTCATTTTTTCCACAAAAAGCAAACAACTCTTTTAGAACATCTAACCTTTATTAAGATCCTTTAATGCGTGAGTCAGAGAAAGGTTTTCCTTCTCTTCTCCTCTGTTTCTGACATGGTTCGGATGAGTGCAGGAATTCTAAGACTTCAAAAAACCTTTTTAGTCTGTTTGTTCTTTCCAAGCTTTCAGTCTTACATGTAGCTCGCCCAAGAAAGAGAACGGGAGCGTTTCCTGCTCAATACTCCTTCGGCCTCTTCTTTCCAAGGTTTCCTAACATGGTGTGCAACGCTCAGTGATTGCTATTCTTTGACTTCAAGGGCATTTTTGTTTTTCTATTTGAATTGCATTGCTTTCTTTTCTGGGCCTCTCCCTGCCCCCTTTTGGTTTTTCCCTGTTGTGTGTTCCCTTTCCTCCCCAGAGATGATCCCCGAATGACTTTTACTGTGGGTGACTCATAATTGGGGAACAGCACCTTGCCATTAAAAGTAATAATACTTCTTAGAGACCCCATTTGTGATAGTAAGATTGGCAACTAGGCATGGGCAGTTTCAATTTGTAATATCGGGTTTTAATTGTTCAGAGACATCTCTAAAAATATAGTACTGCAAATTAAAACCATTTAGGAACTGTTGAGATTTTTCTTACCAAAAGGAGTGTTTCCCAGTCAGTGCTTTGTCTTTCTTAGGGATGCTCAGACTGGTCCCTGGCACACACTTTTGAATTGGAAGCTGACACTTGCTTTGGAGAGTTGTGTGAGGCCTCCAACGACTCATGAGCAATGACCGAGGTGACTCTTCTCTTCTCCCTTCCTCATAAGCCCTTGAGAGTAGAATCGGATGATGGGGATCTCTCCATCCTTTTTGTTTTCCTAGCTCCCTAATGAGGAGAGACATTTCCAGAGTGTCATACTTTCTGTGGTAATGCATATGTTTATACAATGTTTCAGTATACAGACAATTTGAACCCCACCTGCTCAATGACTAGTGAGACTTATGGCCCCCTCCCCCTTTTTGGTACAGCTCAGTACATTGTGTGCACGAAAGTTCAATGTCTCTTTTGTATGGCACACCTGGTTTACACAGTACTGCAATTTTTGCTGACTGTAGTGCACAGTAATGTAGTTTTTGTTTTGTTGCACATTACAGTACTGCATGTAAGAGTTATACAAATAAAGACAAGTCGTCAAGTTGGAGTTTCTTGTCCTTTTTTTTTTTTTCCTTCATTTTAATGAGAAAAAATAGCAATGAAACAGTTTCAGAACGGGTTAGTAGGACAGTTACAGTAATTGATACATTGCATATTTTTGTCTTCGTAGTAGTTTTTCAGAGGACAAGATGTAGACAAGATACCTGTCTAAACAATATTAGTACAAACCTTTCTCCTCATTGAACTAATAGAAGGTAGTTGTATATCTATCCTAATTATTTTGTATATAACTATGTATATATATATATTTTCCTCTACAAAATGGTCCATCTATATCCCTGTTTTGTTTTGTCAGAGAAGAGTGTTCCACTGTAATTAGAGAAGCTATATTAGGAGAAGTCTTTAAAGGACCTTGTCATACGTGATGCCAGTTTTTTAGTCATTTTATGTATTTGGTACAGGGTCTCTAAGCAACTTAGACTTGTAGTGATCCTCCTGTTTTCACTCTCTCCAGTGTTGGGATTATAGACATATGCCACCACACTGGACTCAGTCTACAGCTCGGTGTGACCTGGAGGCAGGGCTGGTGCCGTGTGTGGGGACCAGGGATCAAATCCTGGTCCCTGCACTTGCCAAAGCAGGTGTTTAGTCCACTGACCTATCTCACCGGCCCAAGTTGGAGTTGTCTTTGACCAACTCTTTGTTCTGAATACCATGTCGGTGTACCCTACACGATTCCTCATTTTTTTTTTTTTTTGTCTTTTTGAGACAGGGTCTTGCTATGCAGTTGAGGCTGGCCTTGAGCTCACTTTTGTAGCCCAGGCTGGTCTCAAACTCGCACCGATCCTCCTGCCTCAGCCTCCCCAGTGCTGGGATTACAGGCATGCGCCACCACGCCCGGCTACGATTCCTCATTTAGTGACCCATTCCCCTAACAACCTACTGGCAGGAGCAGCTTCCGGCTCTACGCTAGGAGTATCTGGATGGCGTATGCAGCGGCTCCCCTTTTGCGATAGGGCTCAGTCTTAGTACCCGTGGTGAAGTTGAAAATAGTACAGACAGCAAGTGACCCCCTGACGGGCACTGCTGAGCCGCAGGGCACAGGGAGCGTGCTGGTTGTTCTCCGCCTCAATGCAGGACCCACTGCTGCTGCCCATCTTTGCCCCAGAGAATCATCCTCATATCTCTGGGAACAGTGGAAAATTTGAAATTCAAAGTACAGTTCCTGATGAATGCATATTGCTTTGGTGCCAGCACAAAGTTGAAAAGGAGGGGCCGTTATTCTTTCTACTTCTTCCTTTAACGCTCATCGTTTTGCTGTCGCTCTCCCCTCTCTAACTCTGCCCCTAAGTCCTTTCCAAGATTTTTCTCAAGAAATATCTGGATTTATCGTCTAATTAATCTTTCGTTTTTATTTTTTGCTATTTGGTGCAGGGTCTACAAGGTCTCACTATATAGATTGAACTTGTAGTGATTTTCCTGTGTTCAGCCTCCCAAGTGCTGGGATGACAGGTGTGTGCCTCCATGCCCAGTCTCAGTTGCCACCTAGGCATGCCCCAGCGGGCAGGGCTGGCATGGCAGACCAGGGATTGAACCCTGGTCACTGCGCTTTGTCTAAACAGGTGCTTTCGTCTGCTGAGGTGTTAGGTGGGCCTTTGTAATTTTTTATTTTGCGTAATGCTTTATGGGACTAAAATGCCATCAACTGGTCATCACTGGCCACGCTTGCAGGTATCAGTCACACCTACATCATCCTTCCTGTCGTCGGGCTCAGGAAGATGTTCTAGGTAGAACTGCAGTGCTTTATACCCAGAAGAAAATCTAGCAAATCTTGATGATTCACCAGATACTTTGCATAGCTAACAATCCTAGCAGAAGTGGCAAGTTCGGGGAGTGAGCCTAGGAGAGGCCAGTCCTGGCCCGGTTCTGCACATGGCTTGTGGTATACAAGCATGAGAGTGTACAGTGTTCATTTTCAAATGTATGTGGGGTGTGCTACTGCCTATTTCAAATGAAAAATGTCAAAAGAGCAGAAGATCCTTTAGGGCTGACGAGGAACTTCCTGTGTCATCAGCAGTCGTCAGGAGGACGTACAGTCTAGGGCAGCAGTGGGGAATCTTACAGCTGCCAGAGATAACTAACAGCTTGCTGAGGGGACAGAAGCATGCCACACCCTGACCCACACCCTCAGAAGGGCAGCTGTCCAGACATAGGGAAGTGCAGCTCTGAGGTCAAACTACCCAGGTTCAAGTCTTGTCCCTCAAGTGATCCCCTGGTCATGCAGGGCTCGGAGTCTCTCTGAGCATGGTGCAGGCCAGGTTGACCTGACAGAACTCATGAGTCTGGATCTGACTGTGAGACTCGCGACACCAGAGACTGCTCTTTCACCCAAGTTTAGGTTTTGCAGTCACTTGTCTTGTGCTGCTTACTGTAAGTAACCTCTTAGGCTTCAAAGTCTCCCCTGTTGAATGATATGATGGCACGGTGTGAGCCTTTGCCTTAAAACTGGACCTAAACCACAGCTCAGAATTTAAGTCCTGCTTTTGACATGCTTGGCCTCAGAGAACGAGTGAGGGTGGAGGGCCCGAGGCTCCCTGGGTGGCCTTCCTATGCTGCCTGCTTGGCTTTCCCACCGCCACCATTAACAGCTTAGACAGAGTGGGCCGTAAACTTGGTTTCAGTCACGCTCTTTTTATACCCAAACTATGTGATTTTACTACTTGCAAGAGGCAGAGGTGATTTCTGACAGAAAAAGTCTATTATGACGTTAAAAAAGGAAATGAAAAGTGCTCCAGATGTCTACTTGTCTTATGAGGACAGCAAAACCACGCCCCCTTGCCTGGTCACGCTCTCCTTCAGACCCTGAGGGGGAGTAATGGGAAACCCCAGTACTGTGGGGTGGGGTACCCCAGTACTGGGGTCTGTGTCCTCAGACAGGCAGGGAAGGAAGCCTAGCATGGCCCCCAGCAGGTCAGAAGGTGGACCGGCGGCAGCGCACCTTTCTGTTCCCGTTTAGGGCAAGTCCCCGCTCTAAGCACGTGGAGAAGCTTGCCTGGTGTCTGGCAGGTGGGTCTTGATCTTTCCACATTCATATGTGATACCTTAGCAGCCACACAATAACTTAAAATGCGGAGAGAATGGGGACGTCCTTCATCCACCCAAATTCTTCCCACTTCTTGTGCATCAGGTTTTCAAGGTTAATTGAAAACCTCTATTGTGATTTTGAGGAAAGAATTAAATGAAACAGTTTACGGTTTTTTTTTTTTTTTTCTTCGTATTTCAGGGAATGGTCTACAGGGTGTTCAGGATCTCACTACTAGGTAAGACTCATAGTGATCTGCCCATTTACAGCCTCCCAAGAGCTGGGATTATAGGCACATACCACCACACCCTATCTCAGTTGCTGTCTCAGCTAGCCCCAGGGGTGGGGCCAGGCCCAGGGATCCAATCCCTGGCCCCTGTGCCTGTTTGCAGGTGCTTTAATTCACTGAGCTATTTGGCCAGCTCAAAACAGTTTATGTTTAGTGTCTCTTTTAGATCAACTTAAAAAAAAATTTAAAAATCTTATATTTATTTATTTAGTACAGAGCCTTACTACACAGCTGAGACTTGTTTAGTGATCCTCCTGTATCAGCCTTCCCAGCCCTAGGATTCTAGACATGCGCTACTGTGTCCAGTTGTAATGGCTGCCTAGTGCCCTAGGTTGTCATGGCATATGCTACTGGGGATTGAACCTGGGTCCTTGCTCTTGCCAGGCAGGCACTTAGACTGCTGAGCTAGCTCCCCAGCCAGATCACCTTTATATGAGGGTTAATTTCTCTTTAAGAAAAAAAAAATACATTTTTTTTCTATTCTTTTTTCTTCCTCCAGAATCGTAGACTATGACTTGAGGAGGGTTCATGTTAAATGTATGGTGAATGAATTAATGAACAGTGAGCCCTCCCTAAACCTTGTCTCTCTCTCTATTTCATTATACCCTTTGCCACCACCATAATGCTTGGAAAATCTCAGCCAAGACGAATGAATCTGTCTCCTGTGTTCTGCGCACAAGTTAAGCTTGTTTTTACTTTGCCATTTTACCCATAAGCCCCAGTGCCTATCCCCATAAGATAATGCACATTCGCTCTTCCAAAGTCGAGCTCAAAGCCCACACCTACCTAAAGGGCTTCAGTGAGTGGCTCCTCCTTCACCCTTCCCTGAAGCAGCCCCAGACCTGAGACCCATGCGCTGTATTCACAATATCCGGAGCCTGAGTGTGTCCTGGACACCGTGGACTCTTCTGTGATGGATGAATTTGGGAGAGTGAAGCTCGAGTGGGGGTTGGGGAGAACCCCTCCAGGTAGACAGATCCCAGGCCACACATGCCACCTTGGTAGTCAGCATGACTTATGGCTTGCTTTTGGGCCTTCACATATCCGAGAGGAAGCTTTTTTCAGGATGACTCTTCGCCTGTCCTCCTTTCCCTGACACCAGTCATTAAGAGATTAAGTTTCCTGAAGTATAAGCATTTGTTGGCCCCCTGGCTGAACCAAGCTCTGTAGCTGAAGGAGGAAACGATTTCTAAATAGATTTTCAGTGTGCAAGAAAAGCTGGGTTTTAAGGGCAAACGTGCATGGGGCAGGACACTTACCTACCTACTGTGACAAGCAGAGCTTTTGGAAATGTAGCTGCCGACAAGGGCACCTGGAGGTGTTTGGAAAGGGAGAGAGAGGCTTTCTTTTTTTCTTAATCTTAGTTGGTGACTATCACATGGCGTCACATGACTGTTCCAATTTTTGTACTGTGTAAGCCCTTTATTTGAAAGAGACTGCTTGGATTGCTTCTAGCCTCACACTGATTATTATTTTTTAAAATCAATGATTATAGGAGAAGAGTTTGAAGTTCCCATAAATAAAGTTAGTTTCTGACCTATTGCTGACCAAGAAGGAACATGAACTTTCAGTACCTGACAAATCTAGTAGGCTGCCATTTCTTAACCATTAGTTTGACTAAAGGCACTGTGTTTTATTTTCTTTCTTTCTTTCTTTCTTATTATTATTTTATATATTATGGCTGGCTCAGTCTGCCCAGGGGGTGGGGGCTGGCACAACATGTGGTGCCAAGGATTGAACTGCAGTCCCTGCGGTTGGCTAAGCTTGCCTAAGCAGGCATTTTAGACTGCTGAACTATCTAGCCATCCCTAAAGGCACTATATTTTATTGGATAGAATATTCAGTTTGAAAGAATATCAGATAAAAAGTGAGCATCTCCAGGTAGAGGAATGCCAAAAGGATGAGAATTTAAGCTGATGCTAGCATCTAGAAGCTAACTGGATGGAAAAACATACTACTAAGAGAAAAAGTTTGGAAAAGACACGAACATATATAGCACTCTGAGTGAGCCTCAATCACCTTTGGGAAGTATTTCATGTTTTGATTTTGATTTTATTTTCGAAAAATGTATTTAGTACAGGATCTACAGGATCTCACTACATAGACTGGACTTGTGATCCTCCATTTTTTCAGCCTCCCAAGTGCCAGGATTACAGGCACACGCCACCACACCCAGTCTCAATCGCCATCTCAGCTCACCTCGGAGGTGGGGCCAGCACGGCAGGGGAGGGATCGAACCCTCAGCCCCTGTATCTACCTAAGCAGATGCTTTACTTTTCTGAGTTATCTGGTCGGGCCCCTGGGAGATATTTTGGACTAACTGGAAAGAGAGAGCGAGCTGGGGACCATGACACAGCTTAAGGCCAACATGAGCAGCAAGGCCTAGAAATTTCTAACATTGCGGTTATCTGGTCTTTGCATCTTTCACATGGTCAAGGAATAATTACCATCAGCGTTTTGACTTGTCTGGCCAATTAAGCGTGTCTCTGCAGCGTGAACCTATTAAATGGAAAGGGTTGGGTCTGATTGGGTATAATTGTAATTAAGAACAGTCCGGCATCCCTCTTTGAATTTTAGCAAAATAAATAAGTATTATAAGTATACTAAAGTTATGATGAAATGAAGAAAAGCTTACACTGCAGGCCAAATAATGGCGGCTCTATAGCAATATGTAGATTAGTTTTTTTTTTTTTTCTTTTTCCTTCTATGGGATCTGAGATTCATTTGAAGTAACCTTGGCAGAAGAACCTTAGCTACTCAGACCTATAAAGGATATTTTGAGCTGAAATATAAAAAGCACATGTAATAATTAATATAACAACAGCTAAAAGTGCCAGAGGCCAGCAGTTGCTACATCTATATTGCATGTAAACAAAGTATTAGCCAAAATTACTTTTGGAGGGCCCCAATTACATCTGGTTTAATTTAATTTAGTCTGATTTAATAATGCTTTTTTATATGAATTTGCTCATGGTTACACCGTTGATTGTAATTTCCTTTCCCTGTGAAGAAAGTAGAAGAAAGACAATTGTGCTTTCTTTCTTAACCATTTAGTTTGGTGACTGCGAATGTGGCTAAATGCCACCATGCTGTTGCATGGCGGCCTCAGTTTGAAGGAACATAATAGATGGAATCAGCAATTTAAGCGTCCCTTCAATTTTTGTTTAAAAATTTTAAAATCTGAGGGGGCATGGCAGGATGGCTTTGTGGTTTAAAGCGCCTGCTTAGGAAAGCTTAGGCGGCTGCAGGGACGGAGGTTTGATCCCCGGCACCACATGCTGCGCCAGCCCTGCCGTCAGGGGGTGCTGAGCCAGCCATAAAAATAAATAAATAAACAAACAAAAGTTCTGAAACAAGAAAAATAAAAAATTTAAAATGTGAAATATGCACTCAGTGGAGTACGCAGATCTTACTGGTGCAGCCCATGAGTCTTGGCCAATGAGTCTGCATCCTGTCAGGATGCTTAGTCTGCTGAGCTATCTTGCTGGCCCCTAACATATGCTCTTTAAGGCTTATATTATTCAGCAGTGTACCCTTAACGAATAGTTTAGTAGGTCTCACAGTGTATATGAGACAACCTATGTGATAGCTGATCATGTCTTTTTTTTTTTTTTTTTGTGGGACCAGGGTTTGAATTCAAGACCTTGTACTTGCCAGGCAGGAATTTGTGCCATGGAGCTATCTCCCCAGCCCCTAGAATGGTCCTATATGAAGAAGATTGGCAAAATTAGTACATTATTGTGTTTTTGAATAGCTGAGCTGGCAAATACTTGTTATTTATTCATTTTTAATTGATATTTTCCTTGTGATAACAATACATTTCACAGATGTAAGAGATAATACAACTTTTACCCAGTTTCTCACAGTGGCAACATTTTGCAAAACTATAGCACAATATCACAGCCAGGAAATTGAGATTGATATAATGTAATGATCTTATTTTAGGACTCTGAAGTTTTACCTATACTCACTTACGTATGTTTATTCTGGTCTGGATAGTTTTAGTACACTTTTAGTTCTCTATATCTCAGACTTAAAAGACTGCTGCACCATTCCATCCACACAAGGATTTCTCCCTTTTCCCTTTCATGAGCACAGTCACCTCTACCCCTCTCTTGCCCCTGGAAACCACGTACTGGTTCTTCATCTCTAAAAATCTTCCTATGCATCCATGAAATTATTTGATGGATAATATTTTGAGGTGAGCCTTTTACAATCTCCCCAATTCCCCCGAGAGTCATCCAAGCTATTGCTGGTGGTGATTGTTAATACTGTTTATTGTAGAGCAATGTTCTATTGTTTGTTCGTACCCTATTTGTTTAACCATTCACCTGTCGAAAGATGCCTGGACTATGTCTAGATTTGGGCCATTATGAATGAAGTTGCTATGAACACTTGTGTACAGGTTTTGTATGAACAGGAGTTTTCATTTCTCTGGGACAAATGCCCACAAGTGAACTTGCTGGATTAAACAGTAATTGCATGTTTAGTTTTATAAGAAACTGCCAAGCCATTTTCCAGAGTAGCTGTACCACTTTACGCTCCTACCAGCAACACGAGAGCGATCTAGTTCTGGGCATCTTCTCTGGCATTTGGTGTTGTCGCAATTTTTTTTTTAAAGCATGGTGATAGGTGTGAAGTGTTATCTTATAATAGATACAATTTGCATTTCCCTGAAACCTAATGATATTGAAAATCTTTCTCGGTGTCTATCTGCCACACAGAAGTCTTCTTTGTTGAAATATTTGCTCAAGTCTTTCTCTGTTTTCTAATTGAAAAAAAAAAAATTCAATGTTTAAAATACTTGGCCTGAGAGACAGTATTGGACAAATAAATTGAGTCACTCTCATAGGCTAGGTGGCTATTTTGCAACAAATGGGTGAAAAGAATTGCTGGATTATCATGGTTCCCACAGTTTTTGTGTCAATACCTTTAACTTTGGGTCGCTCCTACCTTCCCAGGTTTCGAATTCTTCTTCTGGTCCACCCAGCGCTTACATTCTTTTCTCTTTCACAAGTGCAATGTGGCAACATGTCCGGTCCCTTCACTAGTTTGAACTCTGTTTTTGCATGACCAGGGATCAAATTCAGTACTTTGCGCTTGCCAGGCAGATTCTCATGCCCCTGAGCTTAGTTTAACTCTGAAGCATACTAATGATTCCTTAGCTCTTGTTGAGCAAATGATTCAGTTTTTCTGTACAACTTGGGGATTGGAGGTCATCACTCTGCAGAGTTTTGTAGTGTTGGTCCTATTGCTCTAAGTAAGATAATGCGTTGGAGCGGTCTTGATGGAAGAATAACGAAAAAACAGTTTAGAGACAGCAGAAAACCCTCTCTAGTGCACTTGATAATAAATTTATTCCAGACTAACTTTTGAGGGTCATCCAAAATTTCCTTAAAATGCATTTCTGATCAAAGAAAAAAAATAAAACAAGCCTATGTCTTAAGGAAAAAGGGACCTGCATTTGTACCCATGTTCTGCCCTTACCTACTTAGCGACATCAGGAAATTCTTTAACCTCTCTAATTTGCCACTACATTGTCTATGAAAGGAGACAGTGCTTCCTATACTACCTTGCATGATGGGCTGCACCAAGAGTCCAGTGGACGAAGGAGCTGCCTTATGCGGTTTAGAATAATTATTCCCCAAGCCCTGCTTTCTATAGCCGTCCAAATAAAAATAAGACCTGAACAAAAGACAGTCATTTTCACAGAATGTGGTCAAATGATTGCTATGAGTTTCATAAAAGGGGACAATGACCCGAGGCAATATTACTTTCTTGGACCTGATTTAAAGTTTTGTAGGCAAGAGGCCAAGGAGATAGTTCAGTAGAATAAGTGCCTGCCTGGCACACGCACGGTCCTGAGTTCAATCCCTGGTACCAATAAACAAACAAACAAACATAAATAAAGTTTGGTGGGCAAGAAACTGCTTCAAGAATTCATTGGCCAGCATTAATTATGTCTCATTAAGCTGGGTTGTGGCCATGAAGCAACATTTTTAAGAGAGTTAAAATTGAATTGCTTCAAGAGTCTTCCAGTCGCATCCATTTATATTTATGCTTTAAGAATGGGTTGTGGATTGACTTACAAGTCTAAGCCTTACCTGGAGTTGTTACCCCCATGCTTATCTTTAATTAAGTAAATTAACATGGTATAGTGTATAATCCAGGCTCCCCGGAGTGTGTATACAAGGTGTGCTATGAACTGTATGTGAACTTTGGTTAAAGGTTAGATACCTCGCTGTACTTTTTGTATTTTAGAGGAGGATCTACAGGGTGTTCATGGTTGCATTACTAAATCAGACTCATACTGATCCACCTGTTTATAGCCTCCCAGGAGCTGGGACTTTAGGTGTGCGCCACTATACCCAGTCTCAATTGCCACCTCAGCACGCCTGGCATGCCAGGCCTGAGAGCGAACCTCTGGCCCCTGTGCCTACTTACAGGCGCTTTAGTCTGCTGAGCTAATGGGCCAGCTCTCCTCTCTGTATTTGTAATACAGCTCCAAATTCAATTGTTAGTTTATTACCTACACTTTGCAGTTATTAGGTTGTGTGCTTTTTAGTGGTAACTTTACAGCCTAACAGCAGTCACATGCTCACCAGTATCGAGGGGAGGGGCTCTCAGGAAACATCAGCGAGGCTGTGCTTAGCAGGGAGATGGCCTGGCTTGAACGCATGTTGCTCTTAGCAGCTAGTTTAAGGGTGGGGAAAACCAAAAGGCATTTTTTTGTCCATGCAGTTCTCTGACCTAAAACTCCTACTATGGGCAGTGTTTTTTTGTGATTTGGGGTAATTTATAAAGTCTGGAGACTGCTCTGAGGACCAGAGGTTATTGTATGTGCCTATGCGTTGGACATTGCAATGTGTTGTGTAAATTTTGTGGTCAGTTGCAGATGGAAAGGTGAAAGATATGGTAGCTATAGAAGCGAGAGGAGGTGTCCATCCAGCTTACAAAGCTGTCTTTAAGAATATTTCCAGTTACTGGAAGCGTTGGGAAAAGAGTCTTTGATTCTAGACTGCCTGCCTGTCCTTACCACTCTTGAAACACAGTCATGAATTGAATCACTGCCTGCTTTACATTTTAAGCAATTGGATTGTCCACAGTGACATTTATAAAATTGTCCCTTAAATCTGGGAGAACTATGCAGTGACTTCAGATAGCACAACAGGGAGAATCTTAACTTAATGGAAACCCAGCCAGTGATTAGATTAGGTGACAGGAAGGGGGTCAAATGGATTATGGGAAAAATGAGGAAGGAAGTGGATTGAGTCATTATGCTTTTAGTTACAGCGTACTTTTACAATTGATTCTGTGGGTGGTTTGTTGTTTAATTCACTGCAGCTTTTAAGGACCAGTTTCAGATTAAAAGCATGAATGATTGAAGCCCTAACCAAACTGTAATCCCAGTGACTAGAAAGTAAAGACTTTATTATGTCTTTTAATCTGAAATAGATTATGGCTTTTCTGTAACTTTGGACTTTTCAAATGTTTATTTCCTTGAAAAAAACCAAGGGCATTTCAGTCTCTTTGGAAAATCATCAGGTTGTTGCTTCTTCCCCTTTAATAAAGAATATTGGTATTTTTTAAAATTTGCATGCTTTAAAAAAGAATTTACATTAAGAGTTTGATGTTTGAAGTTCATTCTTCCTTTATTATGAACAAGAAATGATACCTGACCATAATTATGATAGAACTTTTGAAAACTCTTATGGTTTATGTTTGGCTTATCTCTGCTGTTCTTATCAGGTGTAGTAGGTGATTACCTTAAGAAGAAGCTAGCTTTCCTAAGATTCCCTTGTTTCCCTGATTTCTACTTGTGAGCTAGATTTTGCAGGACCAGAGCCATCTCCTGCGTCAGGGCTGGAGGAAGGGGACGTCCCTTTCCTTTGCTGTGCCTGACTGCTTCTGGAGTCGCCTAGCCTCATGACCCTCCTCATTTCCTTCTCTTAATTCCTAGGTGTTTTCTTAATTCCCCTGTCTCTAAGCAGCTTACAGCTTTTGTGCTGACCAGTGTGTGCTGCTACCAGGGGAGTGTAGTTAGTGCTACTCTCACTGCCAAAGCAAGCCTATATTTGACCCAGTGGCTCACAGAGACTTTCCTCCTTTAAAACGATCATACAGGGCTGGTGAGATAGCTTAGTGGACTAAGTGCCTACTTAGACAAGCACAGGGACTGGGGTTCGATCCCTGGCACCGTATGGCATGCCAGCCCTGCTGTTGGGGGCACTGAACTGAACATTGAGACTGGGCATGATTGTGCATGTCTGTAATCCCAGTGCCTCAGAGGCTGAAAACAGGAGGGTCACTGCGAGTCTGAGCTGCGTAGCGAGACCCCATACCAAATACATAAAACATACAATAACCAGCCAGTATTGGCCCCCCAATACATCGCTAGTCGCCACCCTCTCTCCCCTTCGCTCTGCCTTGTTTTTCTTCATAAACTTAAGACTGTCTGATTTTTCTAGCAAGCATTTGTTTGCTGACTGGTTCATTATTGGCTTCTCTACTAGAATGTAAGCATTGTTTGGCAAGGACTTGACTTTATCCATTCAGACAAGAATCGTGCCTGGCAGCTATACAAGTATTTGTTAAGATTGATTAATTAATGTAATCCCACGAAACAAATCAACTGATGAGATAGATTCTTCTAATCATGAAGCTTATTGTACATTCTAAGTTTGCTATCTTTGGAACTACGCTTATCACTCTCTGGTCTGAGTAATGTTATCTTTTGTCACACAAGAGGAAAAACTAAAAAACATAATTTTGAGAGGAAGAAAGGCAAAGAGTGTTGGTGTCAGGTTATCAAGTAAATATGGGAAAAATTTATAGCCTATGTTTGGGAATGTTTATTTTGTTTAAATGTGTACTTGGTCTGACTCTGCAGTTAGAGTTATTTATGAAGTTGCCTAAATGTTAATGAATGTTTATAATGGGGACTACACACTGAAAGCACTTAAAATATAAATATTTAAGCCATATGTTAGAAAATAACCAGAGCATTTCCAGCTATTTTGGATCGTGCAGAGAAAGTGCCTGATTTATTGACAAGAGCTGGAAATTTGGAGTCCTGGGCTCTATTTTCATTCCTGCTTTTGACAGCATTTCACAAAACGTCTTTGTTTAATGAATGTTTAATAGAACAGTATTAAGCCCTTAAAAATAATACCTTTATATCACTTCGACTTTTTGTGCTCCAGTTACTTTGACTTTTATTGGTGTCATGTAAACTGTTCTTCAGCTTTTTCTTTGTCTTGTTTTTCTTTAAACTTCTTAAGGTCCCCTTGTTAGTTCAAATGTGTGTGTATGCACGCGCACGTTCGTCAGGAGCTTCTTTTCACTGGTGCCTCCTTATGCTGTTGCTCTGCCTCCAGTCCCTGTAACTTCCAATGAAGGAAAACAACTGTGTTAGTAAACATATAAGGGAATATAACTATACCTAGTATAGAAAAGGTAGTTAATGGAAGAATACAAATAAAGAGGAACAAAACAGGTTTTTCTAGGCAATGGGGAAGGTGCTTTCAAAAGAAAGTAAGCAAAAAACGAGAGCCTCCTTCTCCAATGTGCAGAAAGCAGAGAGGCCAGGCCTGCAAACATCTTGAAAGGAAGCCACTGGGCGCAGACAGATGCCTTGTTTAAAGTAATTCCATTCGCACCATTAGTGTTCTCAGCACTTTGGAGTCAGACCCGGCCTATGGTGTGTTGGGTGAATTTTTAACTGAACAGGCTTTACATGTGGAGCAATGGACGAGACTATAAACAGC
This sequence comes from Myocastor coypus, assembly GCA_004027025.1. Taxonomy (NCBI): domain Eukaryota; kingdom Metazoa; phylum Chordata; class Mammalia; order Rodentia; family Myocastoridae; genus Myocastor; species Myocastor coypus. The sequence goes on from PVJA010014308.1 coordinate 31,292, forward strand.
AGCAACAGCCCTTGAGAATTCCAAAGGCCTGACTCAACTCCATCTCTCCCTACGCTCTTTCTCCTCATGCCTCTCTTTCTCTGCTGGGCTTTCTTGAGGTGTGGCCCTGGGAATACTGGTCTGACCATTTGTGACATTTGGTCCAACTGCAAATTCCTGGCTTCTGCTGCGGTTCTGCTGAGTCTGAAACCACTGGGGAAGAGTTTTGAAATCCTCAGCAGGTACCTTGCAGGTGGCTCCGGGGCATGGCAGAGTCTGGGAGCCACTGATACATTGCTAGCTCAATACTGTTCCTTCTCCTAATATAGCGGTTGAAGTTGTAATCTTTTTCCAGACTCTGCCATGGCAGGGATGGGAGGAATAAAGCTGAAGTGTAAAAGAGATGGCATTTTTTTTCTGGATTCACCTTCTTGGTAAAGCTTACAGGAAGAGCAGAGCACCCATGCACTCTTTTTTTTTTTTTTTTAAAGATTTCTATGCTTTAGTGAGATATTTTATAGCCGCTTGATTTTAACATTTTAATGAATATAAATTGTGCAGGCAGCAGCAAGAACTCGTGGGGACCCTGCAAGAACGTGTTACCAGTGTCTATGGCCAAGGGAGTGTTGTCTGGGCGGTCACGCCGCATGTATTTAATATTCAGGGTGGGTGGGGAGGAGCTGAAGTTTCAGTATTGGTTGACATCAAGGGCTTTTCAATGTGATTGGTTGATGATGTTATCTATTGCACAAAGGAGTAGGGGGTGGAAATACTGCAAAAGATTCGTTGAATGAAGAGTTTCCGTAAGGTCTCAGTTTCCTCATGTGTGAGACGCAGCGCAGCTGATTCATGAGTACAGTGTACAGGCATCTTTTACGAACAAGGCCGAGGCCCTGTCCACTGCAGGTGCTGGTAAGGAGCCCAGGGCCTTGCACTCACCACTGAGGACCTCACTGCTGAGCTGCACCCCCAACCCCAGGACAGGCCTTGGAATTCAGCAGCAAGGAATTCTGCAGGCCTCCAGTGTTCATGGAAAAACTGAGCTTTGCTATCATACTTTGGGGTCTCTCATGATTCAAGGAAGAAAAGCCATTACACTGGTTTATTTAAGTCAGAAAGGGAGGTTGGTGCACACAGCTTCCATTGCGTCATTCATAGGGCAAGTCTGTGTGGGAACTCTGCGCGTCAGGCTCCCTGCGTGAAGTGATGCTGAGAGTGACTGAGCTACCGTGCTTTCTCCGTGTCCTTGGCCTTAACCCTTGCCAGGCTCGGGGAGACAAAGTCAAAGCACAGCAAGAAGCACTGGCTTATTGCGATGAGGGCTAGGTCATAACATCTTGGTGAACTACTTCACTATCCTGTCACAGTAGATCAGATTAAAAAAAAAAAAATATATATATATATATATATACATATAAAGAAAAGGGCTTGCGAAGACCCAGTAACTTAATAGGTATGCTTCTCTCCCCATGATATGACAAGCTGGATGAATTCACTGAACCTAAAATTGTACAGTTAACTTCGCTGTGTGAGGACTTGCAAGGTGAACGGAAGCTGGGCCTGAAGAGGAGGCACAGGGCCACCGGCCGTTGCCCTCCTTCCTCTTTTCAGAGCTCAGTCAAGAGGGGTGGATTCAAGGATGTCACAAACTTGGAAGAGATTCACAGACTTTCTTGAGACTTAAATTCCTGTGGCCCCTTTCAGGATTCAGGCCTCTTTGAACTCCAGGTCAAAACAAGACTTTTCAGTTATTTGGCAGTCTTACGTGACAAGTGAAATCAGCCACTCTTTAGGAAGCCTCCTTCTACCTCCTGGGGTACAGTACGTTCTTGGTGGAGGAAGTTTCCTGGCCCCTCCTCCACCCAGTGAGAAAATAAAATGCACTGTGAAGGCCTAGGCATTATTACAGAGGCAGGAAGACACTGTCACTGCCCTCATCAGCCTGTAAAGTTGTTTCCTTCTACTGATTTTTCACCTGAACAAAATGTCCAGGTTTCCTTCTTCCTAGTACCTGCAGTTGTAGGTATCTGTGCTTTAGGGGAGAGGGCTTCCCCTGTTTATCCTTGATACACTTGAGATGAATTATGAAGATAACTGCCCTTCGAAGCAGGGACTAGAACTTCTGCACACGGGCCCAAGACGGTGTAACAGTAACCGGAATCAAGTGTTTTTCTTATACACTAAGACATAAAAAATCCATAAATAAAAAACCCCAAACATTCTAACAGGACAGCTCCATGGTATTTTCATCCTTTCCTTGGTTGGACTGTAGCTTTCCTGTGTTCAGTCGGGGTGAGGACCTGGTTTGCTGTAGGACTCATAGGATACTCACTTGAGTGCCTGTGTTGGATCCTGTCCTTCCCATGGGCAGAAGGAGAAGCAGAGTGCTGCAGCTGGTAGGAACAACAGTCCTAGGGAGGAAAAAGCTCCAGCTTCAGCTCTTGTGGCTTCAGATCTGACTGCTAAGTTTCAGACTTTCTGAGAGATACAGCTCGACTGAGATTAACCAGAGCAGCATCTTAATTGAACAGCGGACATATTGGGACAACCAAACATAATTGACTTCAGTGTTTTAGAATTCCTTTTCCATTCTTTGGTTGGCTCACTGGTGCTTTGATCCTTAATGATGTGTGCATGTGGACTACACTAGAAGGGAAATGTCCGTGTTCATCTGAACTATTACCAGGCCACACCCTTTATTGAGTGCTGGGGCATTTTTGCCTCTTGGAAGGGTAGCTTGGTAAGCAGCACAGTGTGCTCTGCTCAGTATATGCCTTTTTTTTTTTTTTAAAGAATTTTTTATTTTATTTATTGTTTTTTCTTGTTTCAGAACTTTTATTTATTTATTTATTTATTTATTTTTATGGCCCACTCAGCCTGCCCTAAGGGCTAGTGCAGCCTGTGTTGCCGGAGATAGAACCTCGGTCCCTGCAGCCACCTAAGCTTTCCTAAGTAGGTGCTTTAGACCACTGAGGCATCCTGCAGGGTCCTGCTCAGTATGTTTCGTAATGGCCAGTAGCATCACAAAGTCAAGGTCAGAATGAACTGCCGTGGACTAGACAGTTATCTGTGACATTAAGAAATGGAACACAGTATGGAAATAGACAATTAAGTGAAAATAAATCGACACTAGTCTGGCAATGAGCTCTTACCTACTTAATGTACATAATTTTATACATGATATTCTTGACTTGGTAGGAAATTGCCTGAGCTTTGCTGCAAATTCCTCCCATTGCTTTTACTCCTAAATAAAATAGAGTATATGGGGCCCGGCAGGATGGCTCAGTGGTCTAAAGCACCTGCTTAGGAAAGCTTGGGCGGCTGCGGGGACTGCGGTTCGATCCCCGGCTCCACATGCTGCGCCAGCCCTGCCCTCAGGGCAGGCTGAGCCGGCCATAAAAATAAATAACCAAACAAAAGTTCTGAAACAAGAAAGAAAAATAAATAAAATGATTTAAAAAAATAGAGTATAACCTATTACTAATAATAAACCAGCAGATATGTCTTGTGGCTGTTGGCTTCTTGTTATTCCTGTTACTGGTAGGGTGTGGCTGTCGCTTGGGCTGGTCCCCTCGAGGCTGCTGCAGGAGGCTGTAGTCTCCAGGGTGACTGTGTGCAGAGGTGGTGGAGTTTGAAGACTGATGCCCAGGGTGAGGCAGCTGGGCCCTTAAGGGCTGTGCCTTCAGAGGGAATGAAGGTAAGGCTCTCCCAGTGACTTCGTTTTGTGTGTTATTGCAAACCTGTGCACTAAGTAAACCTCTTCTTATTGTTTAGTATCCAGCCTGAGGTAGCTAGGTGCAGCAACAGAAAATGGTCTTGATGGTCACTTTGGGCAAAGCGTTGAGTATTTCTGAGCCTTTTCTTTCTTTGTCTTTTCTCTGCGTCTTCCTGCTTCAGGGGATGACTGTGGGATCAGATGAGATAGATGGCAATGCCTTGCAGACTTTAATGATTTTTATAGGTAGAATTCCTTACGTATGCACATGGAGAAAAGGCAGCCTAGAGCCAGCAGAATAGCGTGCGAGCTATTTCTCATGGGCCAGCCATTTGCCTCCCGAACCAGTGCTTGCTGCAGAAAGGCCTCTCGGTGAGTCCCTGCACTGTACTCCCTTGTCGCCATCTCTACGATTTTGTGACTTGGAGATGCTCAGCGACAGCCTGTTGCTTACGGAGTGCACAGACCAAGTGAAGTTGTTGCTGGCTTAGGGAAGCCGGATTTGGCCAACAGAAGCAGATGCAACTTCTTCCTTTGCTACTCTTTTCCTTCCCTTTTCATGAGCTCCTATATTAAAATTTTGTCAGCCCAGATTTTTAGAACGAATTGTAGATGCAGGAATTTGGATCCATTTTATTCAGAAAATATTTTATATCAGTTTATAACAGGGGTTCCCGCTCTTTTTTTTTTGCATTGGAGGCGTAAGGCTTTGAATGATTGATTCACTGTGTTCAGAACTTGCACCCTGCGCTCATGTTGGAATCATGTTTCTTTTGCATTTTTATGTTGTTTTGATCACCATTTCATGGTGTGTTGGTTTAAGAAGGGGACTGAGGCAAATGGTGGCGCGCGGTGGTTGAGTTAGCGTGATTGCCATAGTCTTTATGGCTATTCCTTCTTGCATAAGAGTTATCAGCCCAGGGCCCGGCAGGATGGCTCAGTGGTCTAAAGTGCCTGCTTAGGAAAGCTTGGGCGGCTGCAGGGACCGCGGTTCGATCCCCGGCACCACATGCTGTGCCAGCAGGCTGAGTGGGCCATAAAAATAAATAAATAAACAAATAAAAGTTCTGAAACAAGGAAAAAAAAAAAGAATTATCAGCCCCTCACATGAGACAAGTGTGGCGCTGGTTGATGAGCAAGCTGGTGCTCACCAAAGCTCCCCCTCCCTGTGCATTTGGGTGTGTTTTGGTGCTGCATTCTGTGCAGCGTCAAGTTTACACTTGGCTTCTTCTCTCAGAGGTATGTGGTGGGGAGGAAAGGACAAGATCCTAGCACTGAGATAAACATGTGCTCCTCAACCTTTACATCCTTAGCTGCTCTCTTTGATGCATTTCAGTTTGCTCTAAAATGTTAGGGGAGGAAGGAAGGCAACCAGCAGAAATCAAAGGGGAAGAGAGTCAGGGGAGGACGTGGCGACATTTGAGGGCAAGTTTGGGAGCTCGAGCGAGCGTTATTGCTGCTCATGACTGGCTTGGCTGCATGTCACAGCCATTAACTTCAGCAAACAGAGCCTTTAAGAGAATGCACTTCTGTAGAAAACTCCTCATTAATTTAATTTATGGAAGGGGAGGAGAACTGAGGAGCAAGGAGCTAGTAGAGAGGGGTTGCAGTGGTGCCTGGTCTTCAGGCCTTTTTTAAATTTAAAAAAAAAAAAATTGCCGCAAAGCTGGAAATGCTGGGTTCTACAAACTATTTAAACAGTCCCCAGCTCTGCCTCTGGTGGCCTCAGAGGGCTGTCCTGTCTGCGATGGATTCACTGCCTCGGTGATGGCTTTCAGAGCTTGGCTTCTCTCTCCCATGGGTCCCAGCCGGGAAGTCTTCAAAGCTAATTAAGCTTTGGCTTGTTTTGATTCTTGTCCAGCCTCTGCCGTTGAATAGCTTTGTGTAGACAGCCTCTTGCTAACAACTTTCCCACAGTCAGGGCAACTTTCTTTTTTCAGGGCTGATCCTTACCTGGAAGTCATTGGTGACTGTGTCACCGGAAGGGGCTCGTCTGTGTGCACTTCCCTACCCTCACAGCTGTCACTGTATCTGAGCAGTGGAAAGGATAAAGTCATGACTCACAGGAGGATGGGAAAAGACAGCGGTGGAGGGACCGTGCAGCCACAAAAACGCACAGCGCTGGCCGGTCCTCCTCCTCTTCACTGTCTCTCGCCCCACCCCTTCCCCAAGAGGTGAGATGAGATGGATAGAAACAGAGTTAACTAACCAAGTGAATCGTTCAGATGCATTTGCTGAACCTACCTACTATTTGTCCTAGGCTGCCACTGGGAATCATCACACGTCATCCTTGCAGAGTAGGGTGGGACTGCCACTGCCACTGACTGATAGGGAAGAGAAAGGAGTCCAGTGTGTGTCTCCCATGGTAGTCAGGTGAAATTATGTCCAGAAAGAGGCACTTTGGTGTAGAATTACACGATAAATATCTGTGCAAGGTTTTAGAGCAAAATACAGTGTGCATGTGGAAGGAGTAGTATGTTAAGTGGTACAGGGGAGTCTCTTATGGATGGAAGTACAAGTAGTTGACTATTTCAGTAAAAATCTTTCCTTTATTCTTTTAACTCTTGCATTGGCCATCTGCTTTGTATCAGGCACTATGCTAGGTACCTAGAATCCATCCTACATATGGATTCTAGCAAGGGGGATGCTTATTAGATTTTTTTACTTGGGTAGGACGTGGGAGGAAGTCTGAGATGGCCCCAGAATCTGTGACTTGAATGACTAGGGAGATGACAGTCATTTCTTAAGCAAAGGAGGGACGTCTAAACTTTAGGAGGAGTAAGGGTGAGGACGGCATGGATGGATCATGAAAGTGATGTGGCCTAGCCCCTTTGAAAGAAAGGAGGTACTGGAGGGGTGGTTGAATTTACAGTTTTGGGGTGCTAACTAGAGGTTTCAGTGAGAGATACAAGTTTGAGGAGATAATACTGTAGAAATGGTAAATGAAGTAGGCAGTGAGATTGACCAAGGAATCTAAGCAAGTGAAAAGGCCTGTGAGACCCGCTCTCGGAACCACGACTGTTCTTCAACTTACAAAGATCTTGAAGAGTAAGGGATGAGTGACAGGGCAATAGCAAGGGGTGCCTGTGGCTGTAAGAGCCAAGAGAAGAGAAGGTTAGGTGGCTGTAGCCAAATGATGGGGAAAGCCAAGTGTGTGCTGCATTCAGAGAGGTGAAAGGTGGCTCTCCCTTCAGTTGGAGCCCTCCACAAGAAGTGATTGGAGTGGGTGCTAGACCATTTGGGAGATGCAGCTGTACACTCTGCATTTTGGTGGTCTCAGGGATCGGAAGGGCACTGCTGGCAGTGAGGGAGCAGAGTTCAGGGAACTGGGAGCCCTGCAGCCGGCAGGATGCACCTTGAATGTCGACAAGCGGCCGTGCTCATACGCCTTTCCAGTGTCCCAACAGAATCCGATGGGAAATGAAAAATGGAATCTTTGTACATATATTTGAGCTGGAACCTGGCTTTATTTTACACATCAGTGCAAACTATTTGCTGTTAGCTTTAGTATTTGCTGGATTTTCAAGGTAGCAAGCTACTTCGCCAGGTGGAGGAAGATTACAGATCATTTTACATGAATCTTTTCCAGATATTGCCCACACTTTAGGAAAATCATGTCACCAGCAGCCACACCAATGGCGGAATTTGAGTTATTAGTAAAAACGCTGTTGAGCTGTCTTTGCAGCTGTTGTATTCTCTGTGTTCACTCTATGTACAGATTCTAGCAGGTGGCCACTTCTTTGTGGCTCCTTCTGTAGTTTTGCAGAAATATGAAAAACTAACCAGCAAGTTACTTCACTCTGAGTTCTGTTGTGTTTATTTTTCTTCTTTGCTCTTATACTTGGGCTATCCTGTTGGTTTACTTTCAGAAATTATTTGTAGGCAAGTTGTAGAATGCTTGTGTTTTTATTTTTGGACAGAAAATTGTGTTAGAAAAAAGGGATTGGAGTTGATAGACTCAAAAATCTGTCTATCTTGAGGCAGCTGTAGCGCATTAAATAAGAAAGGTGTCTTATGTCTGTTTTTCCTTAGTGCATGCTCCTTGTATCATCGACACCAGGATCATCTGGAGAGCATTTATGTCCTGGGGCCCCTCAGCAGAACTGTTGACTTCATGAGGCAGCTTCAGGAATCTGTATTTTCATAACTCTCCCTGTCCTTCAACATGTGTATAATTATCATTCCATTAACATTTGAGAACTCACTGCTCTAGACAGAAGTAGTCATTAAAGAATTTAGAGAAATAGAGGGACCTGAGTTGAGTTTATTGAATTAAAAATAGCACTCGGGAGGCTGAGGCAGGAGGATTGGTGCGAGTTCGAGACCAGCCTGGGCTACAAAAGTGAGCTCAGGACCAGCCTCAACTGCATAGCGAGACCCTGTCTCAAAAAGACAAAAAAAATAAAAAAATAAAAAAAATACTCTGATTAGACTGTAAAAGGTAAGTTGAAGGACTTTAAGAATCAGGGCCATGAGCCAGTAAGGTTTCTGTTGAAATATTCTAGGTGAAAAATTTTGATGAGACGTGACTATGAAAATCACGGGAGAGGGGATTCATTAAAAACTAAATGATGCAAGGGGCCTGAGAGATACCTCAGTAGAATAAGTGCTTACCTGGCAAGTGCAACATCCTAAGTTCAATCCCTGGTACCACAAAAAAACAAAACAAAGCAAAAACATAAAAACCTCAATGATGCAATGTAGGGACTACATTTTGGGACTAAGAAGGGAATAAAGTTGATGAAAGTTGTTCTGTGGATGGGTAGATTGGTGATGCCAGTGGTCAAGTTAGGGGTTTTAGGAGAGTGGGGGTTAGGCTGTGGGCTGTGCTGACATTTAGCTTCCTGGTGTAGCTGTACATGGAGACTTGGCTACATAGAGATGCTTCGCAGCTTACGGTGGCAAATACCCCAATAAAGCCATTGTCAATTGAAAATATTGCATTTAATACACCTAATCTGCTGGACTGCTGGATATCATGGCTAGAATCACTGAACTAAGGAGGGATTGTTGCCTCTATGCTGGGGAGATGACTGAGAGCTGTGACTTGTTACCACACCCCAGCATTCAAAGACAGGCATCTGCTGCATGCTGTGATCCAGGAGAAGATGATCTCAAAGAGGAGGTACTTTTTCCATATTGCATCTGTATTGTTTTGCAGTAACACAAGGTCAAAAACTGAGGTCAGTGATCCTACATTGGGGACTGTGTGCACACACACTATTTAGGGTTAGAAGGACAGCAGTCAGCAAGGCCTAAGAAGTATGGACTCAGGGAGATAGGGATGGTAGCTCATGTGGCAGAAATTTCTCCTTGGGTGTGCACAGAACTTTTCTTAAGGTGCTTGTGTATGTGTGTGTGTCCTTTAAAAATATGTGATATATATGGAATTTATATGGGATATATACATCAATGTTTTTCACCCTGTAGGCTTTTGATCTTGGAAGACTGAAACACTTGAAAAATCGGATAAAGGGAATGTAGCTAGGCATCTTTGCAGAATAAGCTTTCTTGAAGTGTACTGTGCTTGGGTAAGTGATCAAACTTCTGAAATATTCCGTGCCTGTGGTCTTATTGCTCATCCCTTCTTTGGCACCAGAGATGTGTCTGAAGGAGACTGAGGCAGTTTATGCGATGGTGAAGGTTATTCAGGAAGCAGCCGCCAGTCTACCAAATGAGGGCAGTCGATAGAAATTGCATCTTTGAGACAAGTTCACCATGCAAACCTCTGTTGGATTTTACTAGCTTGTGCAGTGATTATCATTTGTGTTGCCGATCTTCCACAGGAGACAGTAGTGTTATTGTCTAATATTCATTTCACATGCATTTCCCTTCTCTCTCGCTCACATTTTTTAATAACAATATGTAAGATCAAGCACGAATCAGCTGTCTCTGCTTAGCCATTGACCTCTGCAGGTTGGAAATCACAGCTTCTTTCTGTTTTGTCCTCTTACTGTTCCTCTTCAATCATGAGAAGCAGCATTAGGAAATTCTTCCTTATGTGAACTCCTGTTTCTTTCTACTGATACTTTAATAACTTATTGGGCAAGTGCATTTAAAAATATGTTTATTAGTCAACCTTGCATGCCTTCATCTTGAGGTTTACTTACTCCCACACTCACTATGGTTTTCACCGTTGGTGAGTTTTGCTTTTATAGTTTAAAAATCACAAAGTTCTCCTCCACTCTGGGGGCTGACTTCATCAGGGAGGGTCAATGTGTTTAAAAGCATTTTTGCAGCGCCAGCTGTGGCTTATGTGTCAGCATTTCCATCTTGGTAATTCCCAGCATTCAAGGGTTTATAACAAGACTGTTAAGACTCGCCACAAACTGAAGCTTGGTATGCAAGAGTGGAGCCTGAAGCAAAGCATTTTCATTTGTAAAAAATGTAGTTTCTCTATGAAGCCACTAATAAAGAGGCAAGCTATGATTATTATTGTTACAGTACCCAAACTGCTTGGTTTACTTAATACTGCAGGGCTATTAGGCTGTAATATAAACCAATCACTCTGAGAATTTGGGAACAAAAAGTATGAAGTGAGTGATGTTGAATTTTGAAAGCGTGTCTTTTTAAGCATTAGAAAACATTTTCTTCTCAATTTTAGGATAATTTTCAAGGCTGTTTTTCTAAATGCCCTGTAGGTAAACAAAATTGTTTGGGGCCCATGATAATGAACTCAGTGGAAATATGGAAATATTTGGGACCTCATGCGTGTCCCTTGCCTCCAGCCTGGAAGCCAGGCAACGAGTGTGTTTGTCTATGAGGAGACAAAACACACTTCTATGGGAGTCAGGCTCTATTCTGAAGTGGGTGTTAGCTCCAGGCAATCATGTGCTTCCATACCTGTATGAACCTCATCCCGAAGGACCACTGCAGGCACAGTTGGTACTTGGATGCAGTAATGCTGATGGCTTCCCACGGATATGTTCCCTTTTCCAGGTGCCAGCCTCCCTGGTGACCAGTAGGAAGTACGTGCAAGATGCTAATTTGAGTTTAGCACAAAATCCATGGCCCTGAAACAGAAACGGTATGACTCACTCCAGGGAACTCATGACTTTGGCTTCTTCAGCACTTCATGCTTAAATTACCTACATTGCTTAGCCTGCAGGTTCATGGCATGAGAGCTGAAGATGACCTTGTGAAGGTCAAGTCTTCCAGTCTTGTTCCCTCTGCTATGTCACCTTTTCTTCCATTCTTCTTCTTCTTTCTACCTCACTTGACTCTTATCACCTTAGTCTCTTCATCTTCATCTCTGATTTGAGGTGTGTTGTCCTCCCTCTCTCTTCCTTACTCTAAATAATTCGGACTCAGGAGCTATGGGAGAACATCCATGAAAGTGTGAAGGGCTTGACTCACCTCTCACATATCCACATGACAAAAGAGTTGGATGGCACAATGCGCACCTTCTGCATGGTGGGAATAAAACATCTGACACGCACAACTGAAAGGAGGGACAGTTAATTTGGCTTGTGACTTAAGGAGATTGAGCCTGTGGGCTGGTGGCTCTAAGGAGAACTATTGCTGCAGAACTATGCGGTGTAGCAAAATGGCTCACTTCATCGTGGCTGTGAGGCAGAGCTGGAAAACAGCGCTAGGGAAGAAGTGGCCAAGACTGCAGTCCTCAGGGTCACATGTCCCCTGTCACCCACCCAGGCACACTGGAAGGGAGCATCACTAACCCACTAGGAAGAGCTACAGCCAATCAGACGGACAAGGCAGCTTAACTGTCACAGATGGACTCGGATTCCTGGCCATGGACATGATACATACAGGTTGTACTTGATTAATCTGAAAATGTAAGAACTGAAATTCTTCAAAATCTAAAATGTTGAGCACTATCATGATGACATAAGAGGAAGTCCTACACCCTGAAACTGTTGCTTACAAAAATTATTAAAAGTGTTGTGTAAAATGTCTCTTGTATATATGGCATATAAATGAAGTTTAGATTTGGGTCCTGTCCCCAAGAGGCTGTGTTGTATATATGCAAATAGTCCAAAATTGGAAGAAAATCCCAAATCTGAAACATTTCTAGTTCAGAGGATTTCAGATAAGGGATATTCAATCTGTAGCACTTATATATACATGTTTATGGTATATAAACACACACACACACACACACACACACATATGCTTGTAACATGACCAAATATCTTTTTAACTCAATAGCATACTGGGTTGTGTTGTTCAGGTTACATGGTTGCAGAAAACTAACAAATTACTAAAAGATATTTCCTTGCCTCTAAGGCTTGGGACTTGACACATAGGTGAGGACTGTCTGGGCCTCTTCCTTGGTTCATGGTTCAGAAGAATTCGATAAGGCATGTCTTATACGACCTTGGGAAGTGACCTAGAGCATGTTGTTATTTGGAATGAGTAGTTTTCTCTATTATTCAGAAAATGACCTTGATTTTAAGTATCGCAAATACTTGAGGTATAATAAAACATTGCTAATGTAACACAAACTTTTTCATCTATATTTTTATCAGTATACGTATCGCGATCTGCATCTCTACCTCTGTCTCTAAGGTTCTAATCTTAGAAAAGGATGGCAGAATTGTTTTTTGCAGACATCTGGCCACTCATAGTGTGATGATTTGCATGCAGAGATTTGTCAGGCCTCAGCCTGTCTCCACTGTTCATGTCTATAATTCTAGCTACTTAGAAGGCTGAGGTAGGAGACTTCTGTGAATTTGAGGCCTGCCTGGGCTACAAAGTGAGTTGAAGGCTGGCCTGGACTGCATAGTGAGCACTGTCTCAAAAAGATAACAAACAAACAAAGCAGAACACTAATACTAATGCCAATACCAGTGCTAATGCTAATACTTGATATCAATAATACAAAGAGCTAGGGATGTAATTCAGTGATTGAACACCCCCGAAGTGCATTCTTATTACAGTAAAAGATAGCCAGGCCTCTGAATGTGATCTGTGGCTATCCCCCTGCCCTAGAAGACAGAAGACACATTTCGTGTGTGTAAGTGTTGCTTTTTATTGCACAGTTGATTCCTATGACCTCTTAAATGCACAAAATATGATGGTTATTGATTGGAATGATGTGCCTGGGTGAATATGTATTTTAGTATCTGTTTTATGTTTTTATAAAATTCATATCCTTTATAACATGCATATTCATATACTTTGTGGTTCAGCTCTAATAGGAAAAGGTAGGAATTAAAGAGCCTGCTGTGCATGCAGAATATTGACTTGGGCGCTTGGCTTCATGGGCAGGGCTGGCTCCTAGCCTGCCCCTGGGCTGCTCTGGGCAAGTGGCAGACTTCTCTGCCGACCTTCCCCCTAGTTCCCCCTCTGGGATATCTCTTTATTGATTTACTTATTCACTTATTTTTTTGCCATTTATCAGCATATGATTGATATAGGAAGGACCATACGCTTTAATGTGATGCAGAGTGTACAAATTTGATGAGGTAAAGCTAACTCTGGACTGCTGAAACCATCATCAGCATGAAGGCCGCATGCTTATCCCCCACTGCGGGGTGTTTTCTTTAACACCTGTGAGAAAGGCATTTCCCGTGCACTCTACCCTCCTAACAAGAGCTGAAGTACAGCCTGAGTAATGTTTCCTAGAAGTTATCTATCTCACATAACATATAAAACCTAGAGCATTTTTATGGACTCCCCTCTAGTTCCCTCTCCTTTTGGGTACTGTTTGGGTGACTACCGTTTTCTTCTCTTGGGTGATGAGTTGGGCCATTGTACATAAATCCTGAAAGTGAGGTCACGTGGGAGTTGCCCTGTGCCTGGCTTATTTTACTTAGTATAATGTGCTCGCAGGACGTCCATATTGCTGCAAAGCTTGGGATTTCCTTCTTTTTCAAGGCTGAATAGCATTCCGTTTATATTCATTTATTTGTATCTTTCTGTTCTGTGTGGGAAAATAGGACTCCTTTTGCTGATACAACCACATCCTCCTTTGATCTTGGCTCTTTTGATGCTGTAAACATTGTCTGTTCATACAGGCTGTGCACTGGGAACACAAGAGGAGGAATATGCCTGCGAGTCTGCTGCCTCCATGACGAGACCTTATTTTTACATGGAAATCAAATCATGTTGAATGAGATGCAAAGCGTTTAGCCGAAATGTTTATAGAACTAACTTAGGCCATTATAAACACAGTGAGCGGTATGGCTATCTCAGAGTGTATTGTTTCAGCATAAGAACTGAACTCTGAAGTTGTGCGTCTTTTCCTTTGAAAACGATAGGGTGATTCCTCAGCTCTGTGACTCACTTCCTGTTTGGGGGCACAGGATGTTGGATAAACGGTAAAGCTGCATGCGCCTCCTAACTCTGCAAGTGGATCAAGTTTCCATTGTTTATTCAAGGGACAAGGATAGAGTGGCCTCTTGTCAGACAAGGGAAAACTGCACAGAAACAGAGAGGCCCAGAAAGATGGTAGTGCTGTTTGAATTTTTTTCTTTTTCCTCCATGATCTTGGCTTTACCCTATTCTTATAAATTTGGATTTAGTTTTTTTTTTTTTTTTTCCTTATGTGTAAAGAAATCCAAAAAAGAAGTGATTGGTATCGATTTAAATGTGTATCTTTCCCCACTCCACACCAAATGACCAAGGCATCAAAAACAGTCTTTTAATTGAGATTTAAAAAGTTTTGCTTTTCTAAAGTTTTAGTCTCTCTTTATTTCTGTTGTACACCTCGAATAGTAACATCCACATTTGATTTGTGCCACACTGAATTCTTTTCCTCATGGTAGATTGCAGAATATTTTAATTAGAGGAAAGAGAGCAAGAAAAGAAAGAGTTGCTGTGTTAGTCCCATATTTTAGAACTATCCCTTTCACATTCATACTTTCCTGCATTTTCTGTCATGAGTGTTGAGGCCTGGTTCTCCTGCATTCCTGAGGGCTTATGTAAGCAGAAAACATAAATTGGACTGATCTGAGTGAAATGCCAACAGCTGAGTGAGATAAAGACGACTAAGAAAGAGATACTGCATGAGATAGCTTATGTATCCACTGACTGATAGCAGTGGAGAAAGGAATTAATAATAAAGAGGGTAGAGGAAGCCAATTGTGTGCCACATAAAAAATGAAGGCTTTCTGTGGTTTTCCTAAATAATACAGCTTTAGCCCTGGTTCACCTTGAGGATCAGATCCGGTCACTATGCACGTATTCTGGTGGCCTTCTGACTTGATATAGTAAGCGCTTCTGGAGTCAGAAGCACAGCCCAAATTCTACACGCATGGGGGGTGGGGTGTGGTGTGCATGCCTGTGTGCATGCGTGTGACTGTCCAATGAGAGAGATGCTAAGAAACTCAAGCAACAACCAGATCTTTAAAGGAATAAGGGGCAGGATGAGAGTAATAAGCACAGAGCACTGGGTCAGGATGTGATTAGAATGAACAGAATTGATCCTTCTTATTTATGGTGTTGCATGAAAGCGGCTCTTCCACCTGGCTCCGCCTGGGCACACAGTAGTTGCTCATGCATATACGATGTCACTGGCACACTGAGTCCTTTGAATCCTTCTCAACGTTTGCATCCTGAGCTCAGATTAATTCTGTCACCACGATTAGCTGTGTGTGGGTAATTTCTCTAGGACAATTTAAAAAACCCACGGATGGCCTTTTCCTTTTCCCAGTGGTTCCCTCTACAGTGGTTAGTTGGCTTGTTCGGAGAGAATGTAAAATTTAAGTTTATTATTAACTTAATTAGGGAAAAGAAATTTGTAGCCAACTCACCCTCTCCATATAATGCAACTAAAACCAAATGTAAATGATTTTTTGGACGATCCAAATGAGTTCTGCCTTCTGCCAGCCAGCACAGAGCACCAAGATTAGAGAGCAGCAACAGGAGTTCCTAATAGGTTGGTTTTGGAGAGGATTCCGTTTGCATTAGGAAAGAGCATTGGGAAGAATGCCCTTTAGAAACATTTGCTTACATATTTATTTTTGGATTTATGATAGCAGCATACTGCATTTTAATTTGTTCCTTGTTGTCGAGGGCTCAGATTTTTGTGTCTGGCTTTTTCTTTTGTGTCTGTAAATTTTTATAACTTTCAAAATGACGACACCCATTGAGAGCAAAGGAAAACCCCCTGCCCCACTTTAAAAAAAATGAGGTGTCTTGGAAACAGCACCAACCTCCTGACCTAAGGGCTTGGCAGTCCCAAGTTGGAGTTTTTCTTCTTTGCTGAGCATAGCTGTCTTTTTTTTTATATAGCTGCCCTTCTGACTTGTATGAGGCCTTCACAGGTAGAAGAGCAAACGTGTTATCTTGTATCAAATATGTATTAAGTGGCTGGGGAATTTTTCTCTTTTGGTTTAGGTGGGTGCATGTAAAAGAAATTAGCTGATTCTAATTAAGTATATAGCCCCCAAGGAGTTCAATTCCCTTTCTGCTTCCCCCAACGAATCTATTTACTAGTTTACCTTTGAACCAAGTTAATTATGAGAAAGGATGGACTCCAATTATTTTGTTTGGAAAATTAGTTCTGAAAAGATTATTAATTTTTTCCTCATTATCCATAGTTAAATCTTTAGAAAAGGAACATCAGCTCAAGATCTGTCACTCTGGCTCCAGGCCAGCACGCCAAATTCTGTCATCCTCACTGCATGGTCTC
>PVJA010014309.1:0-47682 GCA_004027025.1 Myocastor coypus
TTTTTTTTTTTTTTTTTTTTTTTTTTTTTTTGAGACAGGGTCTCGTTATGCAGTTCAGGCTGGTCTTGAGCTCACTTTTGTAGCCCTAGCTGGTCTCAAACTCACACTGATCCTCCTGCCTCAGCCTCCCAAGTGCTGGGATTACAGGCCTGTGCCACACCACACCCAGCTTATTGACCTTTATTTTTATTAGAGAGGTATATGACCAAAAGTGGATTTAAATGTACTATTCATTAAATACACACACACTTTTACAGTGATCTGGAGAAGTATGTTTTTTAATAGGAGTGTAATCATTGTGATTATTTTTGATGAATTTAACCAAGGATGGATGGTTTCTTGGAACACTTTCACACAATGAAAATACTTTTTTAAAATATTATAAGCATTTAGTTGAAAATGTCAGTATTGTGAAACTGCTTGTAAGTCCTACTAAATCAGTTTATAACCCCAGTTACATCATTTTGTCCAGTAAGAAAAATCTCCCCCAAAATGGAGGTTTATATGCCTCAGTGGCCTAGCATATGTAAGTGAAACCATAAGGGAGTTGATCCCAGGAGTGTAAAAGAAATCTTTCTAAATTACAGGAAAGTACATACATTCACACAGAATCCCACTCTAATATAGCATAATAGCATTCTTACATAGGATGTGTTTGTGGATAAAATAATGAACTAAAAACTTTGTGATTACAAAGAATATTAGGGCCAGCAAGACAGTGCAGCGGACTAAGCCCCTGCCTGCTTTGGCAAGCAAAGGGACCAGGGTTCAATCCCCAATCTGACATGCTATGCTGGCCCCACCCAAGTCCAGGCATGGTTGCACATGTCTGTAATCCCACCACTGGGGAGGCTGAAAACAGGAGGATCACTAAGTCTGAGCTGCATAGTTAGTGAGCTCTGCACCAAATACATAAATCAAAGAAAAAAATTTTTAAAAAGAATATTACATCTAAATGAAACCTTAATACATAATAGGTGAGAAATATGGAACCAAATTTGTACATCTGTTTTTAAGAGTTTATTTTTTGAAATACAAATAAAATATTTTATATATGTTACATATATCGTATGTATAGGGCATAAAAATTAAAAGCAGTAACAAATACCTAAAAGGTACAAAGTTCCTGGAGAAGCTTATCAAACACTAGAATTATTTTTAAATAGAAAGGAGGAAAAAGTTTTCATTCATTCATTCATTCATTCATTTGTCTTTCTGAGACAGAGTCTCACTATGCAGTTCAGGCTGGCCTTAAGATCACTTGTAGCCCAGGCTGGTCTCTAAAACTAGCACTGATCCTCCTGCCTCAACTTCCCAAGTGCTAGGATTACAGGCATGTGTCAGTGCCCCCATTTTCTTCTTAATGAACTAGTACTGCATGTAAAGTTCAGTGACCAAGTGTCTTAACTCCTAAGAAACAAGACAGCCAAGCATTTACTGAATGTTGAAACATCCCTCCTCTGGTTCCTTTTGGGCAGAATAAAAAAAATTTGCCTATTAAGTTCTATTGGTTGAGTTTTTTTAATTATAGAAAGAAAACTTTCTTTGAATATCATAGTTGCATTTGTATAAAAATTTGTGTTTTAATGACTTAATTAGGTTTTAGTTTTATTCCTTTTGCAATTGGTAGTCTTTGTATTCATACTGTTTTCCATTATCAAAAGCAATCTGATTTGGTTTGGGACATTTTGTGTTTTGTTCTGGCAGGTCTCTGAATCTTTACTTGTGCAGACTCCAGCTGTGCCTCCTGGTCCATGCCTCCCTCCCAGATTACAGGGTAGACCCAAAGCAAAAGAAATACAGTTACGATGGGGTAATTTTCAAATTTCTTGATAATACATTATTGTTAAATTAGCACTAAAAACGTTCATCATGTTTACCTGTGTAAATCTTTTCACTATAGGCCCCCCACTGATTGATGGTGGATCAGTCATTTCCTGTTACGGTATCGAAATGTCTCCTGCAGAAAAAGATGAGCCCAGAGAAGTTTACCAAGGCTCTGAAGTGGAGTGTACAGTGAGCAGCCTTCTCCCTGGGAAGACATACAGCTTCAGACTGCGTGCAGCTAACAAAATGGGGGTGAGAAGACCATGCTGACTGAACAGGAATCACAATGGTGGTTCTTTTTAACCCATGTCGTGCCCACTATTTTTACATTTTGCTTTCAACATGTAAAACTTCAAATTTTATAATTTTTAATAATTGATAAAACATCAGTATGTCTTACAATCTGGGAATTCCAGTATTTTCAAACTTCATTTAGAATTTGTGACTTTAAACTTCTGTCAAGCTTAAGTTTACCTTTCTAACAGTATTAATAAGGTTTACTTAATCAGTAGCCTGACTCTATACAGCATTTACTTCCAGGGGGAAACTAGTTGTGATTCCTATTCAATGGGGGGAAACATATTTTAACTGGTTTTGTGTGAATTAATTTTAAATGAAATGGGCAAATAGGTGATATCTTCTTTTTACAATGAAACTAGAGCTCAGAAAAGCCTTACCCATAATCACACAAACTAGTGATAGAATAAGGCTGTCTACATTTGTCAGGCTCCAAAGCCAAAATTTGATTTACTGAACTATGAGACAAAGCAGTAATTTCTTAATCTCAGATGAATACATGATTCTATAATTAAAGCCTTATAAAATTAAACTGACAAATGCCATTACAGATTTTAGAGAACTATACATAGTTCATATCCTGTTTCCAACTGAGTTTGGGTTTATATCTGTAAGCTTATTTAAAACTTGTATAGCAAATATATCATGGGCAGTCCTTCCTTTCTATGTGAAATCATCATGCTAAGAGCTTTACACTCTACAATACATAATGGTATCTTCAGTGTTAACGCCCTAATCCATATGTTCAAGTTTGCTAAAAATTTGTCCAGGCTGCTTCTTACATATATCCAGAGAATATACCATACTTTTTTTTTAACCCTTCTAAAGCTAACCCAGGAATAATTTATGCCTACTATATTTCATGGCTTTAATTGGTGTTCATTTCTTCATGCCTCACATAATTTCTTTTTATTTTACCCCTACAAAAACCATTTCATGAAGGGACTAGGAGAAAGGTATACAGTAAATGAAACTTAAGAATTGACCTCTTACTTCAAAAATTTTAAATCTTTTTACTCTCTGAATGCATATAGAATTTTAAATAAGTTGATCTTAAAAGATAGGGAAAATGGACTTAATTATTAGTGAATATTTATTGTAGAATTTTCTGTAATCATTGACCAATTGTGAAATGATTGTGCTTCTTTTTTCTAGTTTGGACCCTTTTCAGAAAAATGTGATATTACTACAGCCCCTGGGCCACCAGATCAATGTAAGCCCCCTCAAGTGACATGCAGATCTGCAACTTGTGCACAAGTGAATTGGGAGGTATTGTAATTTCCACAATTTAAGTTTTTTCTTAACCGATTAGAATAGTTTACATAGAATAAAGATACTGTTCATTTTACCTTCTGAATTATTACACAGAGTGAGCTTTAATTGAATTCATATGATAAATAGTTCCTATTTCTTCTATGAAGAATTTGAATTAAGATACAATGGTATTTCAACTACTTGGACTTTAGTTCATAATGCGTTCGCATTTTTATCAAAGGTTTTTTGTTAGTAGTGAGATTTTCAGCTACTGGTGAACTACTGCTCAGAAGAAGCATTCATGGAAGTTACTGTGATGCTACTTCTGTTATATTTATCATCTGCAATGTATTTTTTCTGTATAGTCATAATAATGATTGGAAGTTTAACAAAGAAAATGTCATTGAATAGTCTAATATTTAATGAAATTATTTTGAAGTAATTTGAAAATTTAAGTGGGTGTAAAGTACTCTTTTCTAAAGTGATTCTTAGTCATATTTCTTCTAATTCAAGACAACGTTGTATTTTCGACCAGTCTTAAGTTCAAGGCCAATCCAGCTCTGTATATGCTGGTGGAAAGACCATTTTTCCCAAATGTTATTCAGTCATTATCAAAACTGAAAACTTTATTCTTTTCTTAAAGATTCCTTTGAGTAATGGAACTGACGTCACCGAATATCGATTGGAGTGGGGAGGAGTTGAAGGAAGTATGCAGATATGTTATTGTGGGCCTGGCCTCAGTTATGAAGTAAAAGGACTTTCACCAGCAACTACCTATTATTGCCGAGTCCAGGTAAAAGTGATCACTGCACACTCTACCCAAAATTGTATGTTTTCCTTGTAATTTCATGGTCATGTCTTTGTTAATTTGGAAACTTTGTGAATGTCTAGGCTCTGAGTATTGTGGGTGCAGGCCCTTTCAGTGAAGTAGTAGCCTGTGTGACTCCACCATCAGTTCCTGCCATTGTGACTTGTCTTCAAGAAGCAAGTGTTGATGATGTAGAAAATCCCCATTATTCACCTTCTACATGCCTCGCAATAAGATGGGAAAAGCCTTGTGACCATGGTTCAGAAATCCTTGCCTATAGCATCGACTTTGGAGATAAACAGCCCTTGACAGTAGCAAAGAGTTCCAGCTGTATCATTGACAATTTGCAACCTGATACAACATACAGGTAGGTATACAGTACAAAAGCTGTAAAATTTTTCCTACACCAAAGAAACACTTCAAATAAAATTAACATAAACTGATTTTTTTTTTTTTTTTTTAATATGGCACTTAGAATACGAATTCAAGCCTTGAATAGCCTTGGAGCTGGTCCTTTCAGCCATATGATAAAATTAAAAACTAAACCCCTCCCTCCTGATCCACCTCGTCTGGAATGTGTTGCCTTTAACCACCAGAACCTTAAGTTGAAATGGGGAGAAGGAAGCCCAAAGACACTGTCAACTGATTCTATTCAGTACCACCTTCAAATGGAAGATAAGAATGGAAGGTAGGATTTTTATTTGCTTTCTTATATAGTCGTTTTTATATTTTGTACATAAACTTTTTAGAACTATAGAAATAAGTTTTCAGGAAAGTTAATACTGTCATGAGAAATCATTTTTAACTGTGATGTTTTAGAATTCCTGGTTGGGTTGCTAAGTGGAAAAATTAAGTGGACTATTCTTTGGTTCTCTTCTCAAACCTATTTACTATACATGATTATAGCATGTTATTTACAATAAATGATTGTAATCCATGTCTTACTTTCTTTTAGTCCACACACAGGCCTGACACTGAACAAATGCAGTTCTACTCCCTACTAAAATAGTTCTGATTAGAGTTTGATTTAATTTTTTTTTCAGAGGCCATGATTATCCAGTCTTTTTCCTATACTTCCTCACATTTAGGTTCTTATCTTATATTCTTCTATTACATTTTTATTACATACTATGTTTCCCATAGATCATGCCATATAGTGATCTATTAAATGATGCATTCCAATTACAGTGTTACTCAAAACATTTGCAATATTTATTATTCAGAGCTAGGTATACCCGAATGGTACATTCCTATAATCCTATTACTTGGGAGGCTAAAAGAGGAAGATTGCCTGAAGTTTCAGGGTAGTTTGGGCAGTATAGTGAGTTCAAGATTAGCCTTAGTTATACAGTGAAACCCTCAAAAATTTTCAAATATTACAGTACTTTATTCATATTATATTTGATATAAACAGTCCCATCTACTCTTCATAGTTGTTAATATTCTACTGTTTAAAATTTTTGAATTTTACTTTTTTTTTCTTTCTTTCTTTTTTTTTTTTTTTCTTTTTTTGAGACAAGGTCTGGCTCTATAGCTCAGGTTGGCCTTGAAGTCACTATATAGCCCAGACTGGTGTTAAACTTGTAGTGATCCTCCTATCTCAGCCTCCTCCTTGCTTTTCTACTTTTTAATTAGCATGTGAGAATTTTGTGTCTGATGGATTTAGAATACTAGTAACAGTTTTTCCCAACCTTAACTTTGGTTTTATGGAATATGCATGGTACTTACACATAAAAATTCTCTATCATAGCAACATATGAGCATTCATTATTCATTTCCCACTATTTTAAAATTTTTAAGTGACAATCAAAAATATTGGAAAATAGGCTGGGTGTAGTGGTCCACACCTGTAATCCCAGCACTTGGGAGGGTGAGGCAGAAGGATCACTGAGAGTTTGAGGCCAATGGACTGCGCAGTGAGTTCAAAGACACCCTGAAATACACAGTGAGACCTTGTCTAAAAAATAAAATTGTGAAGCATTCAACTTACAGATAACTTATTAGGAGAAATTTATATGATGTAAGCATTCTACCAGAAATCCAAGTTAATGGCAAACACCTGTCATACCAACTACCTGAGAAACTAAAGAAGGAAGATTGACAGATAAGAAATTGTCAGCCTGGGAGATCTACCAAGACCTGTCTTGAAATTAAAGAGCTTGGGATGTACCTCAATGGTAGAGTGCTTATCTAGCAGACATGAGGCCCTGGGTTCAATCCCAACTATGACAAAAATAAATAAATAACAATTTTATTCACAAAAATAGTTTGAAATGAATTCTCTCATACCCCTACATTAAGCTATAGAAAACATTAATAAAATTATTGCTGAGAACTAAGAAGTACCTTTTTTCCATATAAAGACAATTAAAATAGAAGCAATCTCATAACTCATTTCCATGCTGTAGAGGACAAATTTTATAGATGTGGAGTTAATTGAAAATAATTCATGATCACAATTGTGATGTTCAGGTGCTCTCAAAATATATATCTTAAGAGATAGCAGTCGGGAACAAAGTCGGATCAGATGCCTTAGAAGAAGCGGTTAACAATGACTAGATATGAAAACTTAGCAACAGACTTTCAGAAAGTCAAGTCAGATTAGAAAATCTATCATATCTATGGTACTCATCATCTGCTGAATAATATGAATACATTTGGCATTAAATTTTTAGAATAACATCTTATCCCTATAAACCAGTACTTTTTAGTAATTTTAAGAACATTTTTTATTAGATAAGATCTTATTTAATAGTTATTTCCATTTTAGGTTTGTTTCCTTATATAGAGGACCATGTCATACATACAAAGTACAAAGACTTAACGAATCAACATCTTACAAGTTTTGTATTCAAGCATGTAATGAAGCAGGGGAAGGTCCCCTTTCCCAAGAATATATTTTCACTACGCCAAAATCTGTCCCAGCTGCCTTGAAAGGTAAGTTATACATCCTGCAGTTATTTTCTTTATTAATTCATTTTAAATATGTTTTCAGAAATTGTTTCATGTACTTTCATTAAAATTTTTGTAGCCAGCCCACCTACTGGGATTTTTACTTAGTAATAAAACCTAGTTTGTAGTACATTGATAAAGAAAACCTGATCTGAATACAAGTTAGTCATCTTTTTACTAAACTAACATAAAAAGATTTTTTTTTTTTTTTTTTTTTTTTGCGGGACCAGGGTTCAAACTCACGACCTTGCACTTGCCAGGCAGGCACTTGTGCCTCGGAGCTATCTCCCCAGCCCCTCATAAAAAGATTAAATAAGCTGTTTCTAATAGGATCATTTGCTATTCCTACTATTATAAACTGGTTTTTAAGTATTTTTTAAGTCATTGTTTTTTCATTCATTTAGAATCCAGAGAGAAAGTGCATTCTTTCACTAAGTGAAACATATTTTTAGTTAACTTGTACTTTTTATTAAAATTTACACACAAACATGTACACATATTTGTATATACATGTATGTATATAATTTCAGAGTCATCCTTATTTGAAAATGACCCTTCAAGGATTACATTTTGCCTGGGCTGGGGAGGTAGTTCAGTGGGAGAGCTTACCTAGCATACAAGGTCCAGAGTTCATCCCTAGTACCACTAAAAAATAAATAATAGACCTAAGTTTATTGAACCAAGAAGATTAACTATACCAACTTATAGAATAATATTTTGGATCAGGTATTTATTTGATTATATCATTGGTTAAGCAGATCCAGAATCAAGTAGACTTTTCAAGAATGAGTCATTCTAATATTCTAATATTAATGATTGTCAGAATTATACTTGTGTGTTCCCACATCCACTTTAGTGTCTAAGCCTGAAGAACATTATTGCTTTTAGTCCATTTGTGTGTAGATTTTTAAAATTTTACTGCTATTTATTTTAAGTTTACAACTGGGTTTAAAGAAATGTTGACTTACAACAAATATCTGTGGGTTGTGCCATATTAAACTGTCAAAAGGAACAGAACTTATTTGTTTCCTATAGCCCCCAAAATAGAAAAAGTGAGTGATCACATTTGTGAAATTACATGGGAATGTTTACAACCGATGAAAGGCGATCCAGTGATTTACAGTCTTCAGGTTATGGTGGGAAAAGATTCAGAATTCAAACAGGTATGTGCCACAATATAGTTTTGTCAATAAATACTTTCACTCTTATTTTATATTTATTTTTAAATTAAGATTTTACCATCTTTTTTCTATTTCAGAAATATTTGTGTAGTACATCATTTTCCAAATGTTTCAGAATTCAAAATCTTATTAGGTGTGTACTAATAAGTACACTGGAACAGATATAAGATATAGCAATGACCAGAAAGTCTATACTGCCATGAAGCTATTCTAGTAGGTAAAACAACAATAAAAACATTAAAAGCAAACACATCAACAACAGTATGGCAGAGTATATTGGTGCATTGGAGAAAAAAATTAAATTCTAATAAAACATATAAAGCACTGGAAAGCACTATATATCCAAAGAAAGTGATATGGGGTGAGAAGAGACCCCTTCAACTGAAGCATACTTATTAAGTTTGATCCACATTAGGGGGCTAATGAGTAGAACACAGAGACCCCAGGGGACTGTTGATGAACTCAAGTAGTTGATGATAGGGCCAGGATGTAGCTCAATGGCACAGCCCCTGCCTAGCAAGCACGAGACCCAGAGTTCGATTCCTGGTACCAAAAAAAAAAAAAAAAAAAGGTAATGATAGTCAACATGTGCTACTGATAGAAAATAAAGATCCACCAATATCTGGCTTCTCCCACTATGCACTCCATTTCTGAGCCTTTCAAAAGGCAAGTTCACATTGCTTGTTCCCTAATCACTTGAGCCTCTAAAGACTGTAAAATGATAGTTTGTAAAATGATACTTTGGGAAAAAGAACAATTAAGAAGCTAAGCTAATGTGGAGATTAGGCAGTGTCAACAAATCTTTCAAAGCTTTTGGTGATGAAAACAACCTACTATGGTACACTTGCCATAGGTTCACCACCACTGAATGATAAAATTACAATATGTTTCAGCTTTCACTGCCTGTGAAATTAAAGTGCAATAGAGGACTTAACCAGAATAGTCAACATAATGACATCATTTTGGTTATAGTGTTGAAACTAAAATGAGAAAGGTACAAAAGCAGAGATGATTCATCTGTTTTATTCCAGTTTTGTGCTAATTTAGGTATTAAGGAATTTTTAAAATGCATTTTTCTTCTAAAGTTTATAGACATGTAATTACTTTATCTAAAATTATGAGATGCCCAATGGAATTATATTTGGCATGTGATTGTTTTTATTAAGCCATCTACAAATTGATATAATTAAATTTGAAATATAATTTACAGATAAGCAGTCTTCCAAGCAAGAAGCAAAATTAATATTAAATTTAATTATTATATATTTAAAGGAAATAGGATAATGTATGAATTTTAATAAGGTTATATCACTACATGAAATAGCCATGCCAATTCTAATTTGAATTAAAATCTAAGTTGCATGGTAGTGCATGCCTGAAATCCTACCACTTAGCAGGCTGAGGCAGGAGAATTGACAAGATGTGAAAGTAGCATAATGAATTCAGTATCAGCCTGAACTACATAGTGAGACCGCAGAAATTTTATAATTATGACATTTTTCACATCCATGTAAAGACCATAATAAAGAAAAATTTGCTTTATATAGAGTAATGATTGGGGTGGCCAGATAGCTTAGTAGATTAAAGCACCTTCTTAGGCAGATGCAAGAGCTAGGGTTTGATCTCCAGTGTGCTGTGCTGTCCCCACACCAGCACTGCATACCCAGCCTTTCTAGGTATGAGGAATGTCATAGTTACTTTTTACTTGTTGCTGAGACAAATACCCAATACTCAAAATGAAGGTAGGAAAGGTTTACATAGCTCAGTTTGTGGAGTAATCAGTTCGTACTCCGCTGGCTCTAAGGAGGCAGAAAGCAATGAAGAGCAGAGGAGCAACAGCTGTGGCATCCATCAAGCCTCTCTCTTACAAATTCTGTGCCAGCACAAAGCTCTTCCAAAGTGGTATGACTGTGAAGATTAAGCTCCTCCAAAGAGGAGGGCTTTTCCAAGGAAGCAGGGCAGAGCTGGGCCAGACCAGAAGCAGCCAGGGCATGGTGGGGCTGGGCTGATCACACAGTCTTCCTCAACTCTTTTTATACACTTTTTATGCTGAGTCACTCTGGGGTGGCCCAGCTGCCCCTGGGGGTGGAACTAATCACATCCCAGGGTAGGCCCCCCACATCCAACAGCAGAGCCCATTCATTCAGCCAAGCTTCCTCAATTTGACACAGTGTATCAACTACCACAAGGAAGATTTATACAAGTCAGGTGTCTGCTGGCTCTTTAATCCTCTTAGAAATGTATACATCTTTAAAAGCAAGTGCTTTCTAACCAAAAATATATTTCAAGTGGGGTAATAATGGGACATAGAGAATCTAGAAGATAGTAGGACCACTTCCAAAGCAAATCTCTAGAACTTTTCCAAGGGGCAGGAAAACTAACCTAAGCACATGAACAACTAAGTTTTCATATAAAATTCTGTTGGTAATTGGTATGCTGTTGAAAGTTCTTGGATAACTGGATGTATAAAATTTCATGCACTTAATCTGCATGTCTGTTAAAATACAAAATGAAAAAAAACCTTCCTTTCTATTTTCTTAACTATAAACCTATATAATTGAGTCATAATAAAGAGCTCTTCTAATTATATGTAATATTGTCTGTGAATAACACTAAGAACCAAAAACTATGAATTTAGATACTAGGAATAGTATTTTAATACTCATTTTAAGACAACCAAGCTTATCTCAAGCTTGAAGCTTCTCTTAGATAGATAGATCTTAAATTACATGTAGCAACCTAATCTGTTTTCTTCAGTTTCATATCTCCAGCTACCTGTTTCCCTGTATATCCTTCATGTATCTGAAACACAAAATTGAAAATTTTTATTTAATCCTCTTCTCTCCCAGTGTCTGTTTTCCAGGTTTCTAATTTTATCAGTATTATAGGTGTCAATGATCAGTATTCACCTTAGTTCCTTTTTTTTCCTAACAACTTTTATTCAGAAGTCATTTCTATTTCCATGACAACTATATCGGGGCTTCAGAACCTGTGTGCAGCAAGAACCACTATATATTTATTCCACAACTTAGAACTTCTTTCAGTACCTCACAGCATGATCAGGATGCCTTAGGCATTCTTTTATTTAAGCTGGCCCCTTTTCAATAAGACCTAAATTTATAATTAGTATGATTAATGTATTCCTCTTCTTTCTGCCAGATCTCTTCATTTGTCACCTTTGTTGAAGGTTCAGGTTTGTTGGTTTTGGTTTTGGCTTATTTTCTTTAATCATTCTCATTTGAAGACTTCTCATTTGGAAACATAGTGAAAAAATAAAGCTTAACAATAAAAACTATAATCACCTGTAACATTCATATGCAGATATAAGACAAACACATATTTATTTCTACTGAATTTGCCTTACTAAATTTGTATAATTTTTTACTTTTTTCTAACACAAACTTTGATTTATTTACATTAGTTACTTTATTATCTCTCAGACATCGATAATGTCTACATTCCTACTCCCTGAAATATTTGTATCCTCAGAATTAGTGCATATTTGCCATTTTATATTACATGTAAGTTTCATCTGAAGGCTTCTGTCAATAAGGTTATCTGAGGGGCTGGGGAGATAGCTCTAAGGCCATGAATTCAAACCCTGGTCCCACAAAAAAATTTCTTAAAAACTACAGAAAAAATAATAATGTTATCTGAACATCTTATTAGCATTAGCATCTACATTTTTACCTAGAAATCAAGTACAGTAATTTAATGGCCCTGAGACAGATCATCTTTCCTTTTTTGGGAACAAACTAGTTTGCAAAAATTTATATAGCATAGATATAATTGAAGGAGCTAAAAAGTGTTTGCAAGAATGCTAGTCCAAGTATCTATTGATCCAATTTGCACCCCATCAGCTAGCAAGAAGAAGTCTACTGGGAATGAGAATAGTAACTACCATATTTGAACACACACTGTATGCTGGGCACTGTGCTGAGCACTTAGTAAGTGTTGGTTCATCTCATGCTCAAATTACAATATAGGTTAACTACTGTAATGCCTGTTGTTCTGAGGTAATTGTTCTTAAGTTATGAATGTGAAGTAGTACAGCATGGTCCTAGCCTAGAATGACCAGCTTTGGTGTATCTCTATATTCACTAGCATACTCCCTTCTTTAAAAATCTGTGGAGCTTCATTCTTTCAGTTTCTCTTCTAAGGCATGGCAAAAGAGTTAGGTCTGAAGAGCCTAGTTTGGGGAATTCGAAGTGATTTTTCTTCTAAATCTTATCAAGTGACTCACTATAAAAAAGTTGCCTTGTTTAAAATTAAGAATTTGGTTTCTTCTCACACTTGAGGAAAGCAAGGAAAAGCCTGAGAGCTCATTGTTTGTTCTCTTACTGCTTTGAAGCACATCCCCTTTACTTTAAGCTCTGAGGGTAAATCACATACGTTTCGTATCTCAAATCTCTACTCCCCTTATATAGCAGGCAGACAAGTACTTTAATAAATAAGTATTCCTTAAATGCCACTGAAAGGATAAAATCAATGATATTCTGTAGCTTCCACATCAAAAATACATCTGAAAGTAGTCATTATTAACACATTTTCTGTCCAGGCTTCACACACAGTTCTTCCTTCTAATATTTTTAACAGGTTTACAAAGGTCCCGACTCTTCATTCCGTTTTTCCAACCTTCAACTGAACTGTGAGTATCGATTCCGTGTGTGTGCCATTCGCCAGTGCCAAGACCCTGTGGGGCACCAGGACCTAGTTGGTCCCTACAGCACCACAGTGCTCTTCATCTCTCAGAGGACAGAACTTCCAGCCAGCACCATTCGAGATACTGTGGAAAGTACCCGGACCCGGCGCACCCTTAGTGACGAACAGTGTGCTGCCGTCATCCTTGTACTGTTTGCTTTCTTTTCCATTTTGATTGCGTTTATCATTCAGTACTTTGTAATCAAGTGAAAATATTACTTTATTTTTAACACTGTATTACATTTTATTTTGTCATGTACTAAAATTATTCCTGTATTGCTTTTACAAAAACAATGGCATTTAGACTATATAGCACATCATTTTTGTCATTTTCAATGATTATATATATTGTTAGGTAGAGAGGCTGGCACTTTATTAGAATGCAAGCCACAGAAATATCATTTGGGAGAGTTTTTTGGTTTTAGGCGATTATTTTGTTTTGCTTTTGGTTGAAGCCTTTTTTTCTTTTTTCTTTTTTTTTTTTTACATGCCTTCTTATAGAACAAACTTTCTAAGAGGCAACAATTTATAACTGATATTTTGACCAGTCAGCATGAGTGTAACTATGATAACCTGATACTTGTTGTAAAGATTTCTATCAACCGAAATTTTCAGAACAGCCAGAATTTACACTAACATGCTATAAAAATGTAGAAGTCTGATGCTGTGAAAGCAATCTAGTGCTGTATTTCTACCTCCTCATTTGTCTTAATTATTTGGTATGTGGGATTATGATGAATAACTGGAGGGGCTTAGCAAACAAACTGGATGAAAGAACATGTATGGAAAAAAGGAAGTTTCTTCTTTGATAAATGTGGAGTTCTTCATTACTAGTGCATCTTCATGAATTCATGGATAAGTCACTTAAAGAAAGCACAGGCAATTTATACAGCCTAAAAATATTTTAATGTTTACTCAAAAAGTACCTCTGCAGGTCTTGGAAACATGGAAAAAAACAGGACTTTTAGATCATAACTTTTAAAATCTAATTATAACACTCTCAATTTCAGAACTATTTGGTTTCTGTTTTGTGACCTTTCAAACCATATGCATTTGTATAAGGGCATATACTTACTTACATAACATATATATAAACTACCCATACCAAGTGTAGGAATATATACACACACTCTATCTCTCTGGTATGGGATAATTTTGAAGGACTCCCATAAGTTTTGCTGCTGTTCCCATTACTACTGCCAACACCATCAGAATTCATAATCAAACCTAACCATTTTGTTTGGGGCACCAAATCTGAAGACAAAATTAATTTGCACCAATAAACTTCAAGCTGCTTTCTTGAAAAACTAATGTTTAATGTATAATGTCTGTTTGGATACTGTTCCAAATTGTTGATTGCATGTGGTTAATGTTGCATTAGAGCACTTTGCAATTGCATAATTCATTAATGTTTTGTGAACTTGGCATTTGTAAGTTACTGGATGATCAGATTGAATTTTTGTCAAGTATCACATTGTACATCTTGCCTAGATGTTGATGACTGCCAGTAATAATAGTTTGTAATGAATCTACAGTTCTTGTTTTATCACATCTGTTACCTGTAAAACACCTGTAACTAGCTTTTTTAATTTATTATTTGAATTTTAGGATAGTGAATCACTAATTTTTAGTTGCTGAGATTAGCATTTCAGTGATTACTAAGCACTTCTGTCTGTCTTTGAAAAAAGGAACGTATGTTTTGTGCTTTAAAGATCTCTGAAGAATTTCCCTATATTAGAATGGGCATGTATTGTAAGTAATTGTTTTATGTCAAATGATCTGTGCAGTAGCAAAAGAAAAAAAAAAAATCATTAACCTTTGTTCAAAAAAGAAATGGATAAACTTGGCCTTTCCAAGTGGTAAGAATGATCTGTCACTATAATATACTGTATGTTTACATTTTATTATTTAAACTTAATCTCTTATGTATAGAATGATAATCTTCCCCAAACAATTGCAATTATTTTCTAGAAACTTCTTAAAAGTGCCACATTTGGCAGTACAAATGAGTTTGAGTGCAAGAGCCCAGAGATTTCTATATAGTTGAATGTCTAAAATGGTAAAATGTGCCACTGTGACAAGTTACAGTGGCTTATGTTTTTCATAGTAATTCAAATGAACTCCTATTTTTGATAGTAAATGTCGTTTAATTGTGTACTTGCCATTTGAGCCTCACTGCAAAATTAATGCAGGGGAGAAAACAATTTTTAATGTAATCTTGATTTTACCTCATATACTGTACATTCCAAAAACTCTAAACTTTTTAAAGATTATAGATACACTACCAAACATATCACCTTAAAATTGTATAAGGTTGAACTTCATACAAATGAAAAATAAAATATCATAAGAATACATAAACTATGTAGCAAAGGTATCTTTCAAATCCATGGAAAATAAAAGTTGTATCATTCTTTTTTGAGATGTTACTGTATTCTTATACATTTTATTATTTGCTGCCTGTTTGAAAAAATAAGGTCTCCCCTCTTCCAGTAGGCATAAAGCAATTTTCCTAGTAGTGTACAAATCTTCAATTTAAAAGGATCCATATTCATTATACAACATAGAGCACAGACTAAAGAATG
This sequence comes from Myocastor coypus, assembly GCA_004027025.1. NCBI lineage: Eukaryota > Metazoa > Chordata > Mammalia > Rodentia > Myocastoridae > Myocastor > Myocastor coypus. The sequence goes on from PVJA010014309.1 coordinate 15,606, forward strand.
AAATTAGAAGTTTTATCTCAGTAACTTGATTTTGTGCATTTTTAAACATCTTGCTTTATATACATAAAGTGAGCTAAAACCATTGGGAAGGAAAAATCGGGGATGGTGACACATGCCTATAGTCCAAGCAATTCAGGAGACTGAGACAACAGAGGATCATGGGAGGTCAAGGCCAGCCTAGGCAATATAAGGAAACCCCATCCCTAAATAAAGAAGTATACTTAGTGGGAAGAAATCCCTGTGTAATCCCAGCACTTGGGAGGCTGAGGCAGGAGGATGAATGCAAGTTCAAGATCAGCCTGAGCTACAAAAGTGAGCTCAGGGCTAGCCTGAACTGCATAGCACAACCCTGTGTCTAAAAGACAAAAAAAAAAAAAAAAAAAAAAAAACTGGCCTCTCTTGCCTTTCCTGCATTCTGCACCCATATCCTGGTACCTTCCTTCATCCACTCAAGGCCTACCTTTTATTAAAAGTGCAAGACTGCCAGGTCTACCTTCCCAAAAGTTCACCTTTCTCATCTTCCTTCCAAATTATTATCCCATGGATCTCATGGGGACTCATTGCTTTTAAAATCAAAATGTATATCCAGTTAACACAAATGCAACTCCCACATGATAAAATTTAAAATGTTAGACAAGGGAAGGGGAGGTATGTTTAGTATAGGGCCTTCACTGCACAAAATTAGCTAAGGAAGAGTCCAGTTTTGAGAATGACATACTCATCTGTAGCTTTGCACCTGTCATCTTTTTTTCTACACAGTGAAACAAATTTTAACATGCAAAGGACTTCAACACTAGAAAAGCTGAATCAGTCAGTGGAGCCATGTGACTGATAATCATAGTGGCTAATATCTCTTGACCACATATCCTACGCTTTGTGTTCAGTGCTTTATCTCCTGTAATGCTTTTATCAGCTCTATTATATGTATACTGGCACACAGAGAAGTCAAGCTGTTTCCAAAGATCAAATGGCTAATAAATGATGGAGCAAGGACTGGAATTGAGTGCTTGGTCTAGTATACTTACATTTAATCACTATCCTCTGCTGTCCCAAAAGTTCTCTGTTCTAAGAAGGAAGTCAAAATTACTGTTACATTTATGAGAACATTTATTGAGTACTTACTACCTGTGTGCCAGTCATTATACTGAGCATTTCATCAACTCCAAAATAACCCACAGGACTAAACCAAAGGAAATAGAAAAGAATTTGGTACAGGGTACTGAACTAAATGAGAGAATCAAGGTTCTTTCATTTTTAATTTTGTCTTCTGACACTTCAGTCCATACTTGACCCTGGGAAGAAACTATCTTCTTAATTATCCAAGAATGAAAGTACTTCTGGTATCCCAAATGAGATAGATTGCTGCGCTTAAAAAAAAAAATGCAAATGCAGAAGAACCTTAAAAACGCAATGGTAAGTGAAAAAAGCTAGACACATACATTGTATGAATCCATTTAAGTGAAATATAAATAAATAAATCCTTAGAGACAGATTATTGCTTTAGGTGGAGGGAGGAGAAAATGAGTTAATGTTCAAGGGGGTACAACGTTTGATTTTGAGATGATGCAAATGATTTATAACTAGATAGAATTATTGGTTCCAGATACTAGGGATGCACTACATGGAACTGGACTGTTCACCACAGAATGTTTAATTTTACATTATGTGAATTTTATTTCAACTTTTCAAAAATATAACAGGTCTGAAATATATAGATCACATAAGAATAGAAAATCCTGGGCAGCAGATGTCAAGTCAGCAAGCTCACTTTGCTAGGACCACAAGCCAACTTCTCATTTCCTTTCGAACTCCCTCTCTTCCCTGTGTATCCCCAACCCTTTCTGTCTGCAAGAACTCAGTTGAAAACTAAATATCAAATGTGCTTCATAATTATTAAAAGATTGGACTTGCCTATTCATAAATGCCAACTTTGTCTCATGTATTTCTAGGATGACTGAGTTGTCTGGAGAAAAAAAAAATTCTGCAATTCCCATTTATCAGTAGCAGCTACTGGGCAGTAAGACTGCTCATTTATAGCAGAGTAAGACCTATATTCTTATAACCCACCTTCACAGAGCCTCGCTGGTCTTTTCCACATGAGCCTTTCAGGAGAACCTGGAACAAAAAATTGCCAAAGAAACAGCCAAATATGTGACAAATCTGGGCAGTAGAAAAGTTTACTCAATCTGCTCTGCCATTTGTCACTGCTATGCAGAGAACCTGGCAGCCTTTGCGAAACGTGACCCAGATCTGCAACATCTTCCTACTTTACAAGGCATGCTGAAATTCTGGAGCTATATATAAAGTTTCCCAAATATAAAGGGTAAGTTCAAAATATTAGAAAGTGGGGGTTAGGAGTGTGACCTGGTGGCAAAGTGGAAGCCTTTGAGTTTGGTCCCCAGCACCAAAAGAGAGAAATGGTTTAAGAAATGCATATTCTCTCGTAGACCTGTAAACTTAAGCAGTGACTGTCAGCCAGTTCTGGTATAAAGCTTCCAGCTACTATTCGACAGGAAGTGGTGTTCTGTGACTTTTAAGAGAGAGCAAAAGAGAGTGTCCTTTTTGCACAAGAGTTTGTGTTCTCAACTTCTGGTAAAGATGGAGGCAGCCTAGTTCTTTGGATGAAACCCTTTAGTCACTGGTATATGTCTGTGGGTTACCTAAACTCCATAATCTGAGAGCTTTTATAAATAAGAACAAGACCTTGGTAGACAGTGTCGTGTTGAGGGTTCTATCTCCCTAGTGCTTATATCCAGGTTAATGTGAATGTTTTGCTTGACTTTACCTGGGTGGAAATAGACAACTTCATTGTATTCAAGTTGCTTTGTCATATGATTTAACTTCTGAGGACTAGACACAGTAACAGAAACGCAACTTTGTCCTACCATAGGATTCTTTGACTGCACTCTAATCTAAAAACTGGGAAATAAGTGAAAACAAATTGAAATTGTGCCTCAAATATACTTAATACCACACAATAGTCGGTTTTGTTAAGAAAAATCCTGCCATGCCACATGTGTGGTGCATACCTGTAATCCCAACATTTTCAAAGCTGAGGGAGGAGGATTGCCACCAACTTCAAGAGCAGCCCAGGCTATATAGCAATACCTTGTCTCAAAAAAAAGAAAAAAAGCAGTGGGGGGGGCTGTTGAGGGGTGGCTCAATCAGGAGACTCTAGACAAAATCTCCAATGAAAGGAAAGAAGTTCTGCCATTCCACGTGGCCAACATTCACGAAGGATAGCACTGAAAGGTAATGCTCAAGTTCAGCTCAGACTCTTAAGTTGGTTTTCTGTAGTCAAAATGGAATTAAATTTCTAGTGAATGTTTGCTGAAATTCAGGACTCTGCTGTTACAGAGAAAAAGACACTCATGTACATACCACAATCGAGTGTTCAGAAAATCAAATTATAAATTGGTAAATTTTTCCTGAACTATAGAAATATTTCTATTTCAAAGAAATATAGCAACCCTTAAGCTAGTACAGGAAGTTGAGCCTCCATGGGAGGTCTTTCTTTTTCCAATCAGATTTTATTGATACATTTTAAATATACATAATGCTTACATCCATCATAGAGAATTTGTAACAGTACATGATATAACATGTTTTTTTTCTGATACCTTGACCCTCGTTTCCACCCCCTCCCTTCTCCATTTGCAAGCTTCTCCAAAGTTTTGTTTCTGTTTTTTTTCCTTTATTTCTATTTTTCTCTTTCCTTCTCCCCCTTTTTCCCCTCCCCAATGAACATTTTCTTCCTATTTCACAATACCTGTGATACATTTTTGTCCCTATATACACTTTCAGTTTCTAACACTAGAAAAAAACATGACATTTACACGTGTGTCTTGAGTTAAGAGTCACAGGAGTATGGTCTCAGGGTGCATATATCTACTGAGAAATAGTTCCTTTGTTATAGCAAAGTAGTACTTCATTATATACTCAAAAAAAAAAAAATCTTGTTTATCCATCAGGTGATGGGCATTTGGTCTGTTTCCAAGATGTGGCAACTACAAACTGAGTATACATGTATCACTGTGATATGGTGCTTTTATTTTTGGAAGATAGCAAGAAAGGTAATAGCTAGGTTAAGGGGACCCTTTAGTCCTAGGTTTTCTGTTTATTTGTTTGTTTATTTGTTTGTTTAAGGAATCTTCTCCCTGGTTTCTATAGTGATTGAACCCATCTACACTCCCCCAACAGTGGAGAAGGATCATCTTTTTCCACAATCTTGCCAGAATTTGTTATTGGTTGATTTCTCCTTTCTTTCTTTCTTTCTTTCTTTCTTTCTTTCTTTCTTTCTTTCTTTTCTTTTCTTTTCTTTTCATTTCTTTCTTTTTTAATGTAGTTAGTATGGGGTCTATAAGGTCTCACTACACAGATCAGACTCATAATGATCCTCCCATTTTCAGCCTCCCAAGCACTTGTGAATTATAGGTATGTGCCACTATACCCAGTCTCAGTCTCTAGTTCAGCATGCTCCCGGGGCAGAGCCAGCATGGCAGACCAGGGATTGAACGGTGGTCCCTGCGTCTGCTTAAGCAGGCCCTTTAGTCCACCGAGCTATCTGGCCAGCCGTGATTTCTTTTTAGTTGTTGTTGTTGTTGTTGTTGTTGTTGTTGTTGTTATTGTTGTTTTTCTTGTTTCAGAACCTTTGTTTGTTTATTCACTCATTTTCTATGGCCGGCTCAGCCCGCCCCAAGGGCAGGGCTGGCACAGCATGTAGTGCCGGGGATCGAACCGCAGTCCCTGAAGCCACCCAAGCTTTCCCAAGCAGGCGCTTTAGACCACTGAGCCATCACGCTGGGCCCAAGCCATGATTTCTTGATAGTAGCCTTTCTTTCTGGATTGAGAAGGAATCTGTTGTTATAATTTGTATCTCTCAAATAACTAGTGATGTTGAAAATTTTTTTCATATATTTATTTGCTATTTCTACTTCATCTGAGAAGTGTATATTCATAACAGATGTCCATTTTTTGATTCAGTCTTTAAATTTGGAGGGTCTGTTTTTTGTTTTTGTTTTTGTTCTTGTTGTTTTTGTTGTTGTATCTATAGTCTAGATAGTGCTCCTTTGTCTGAGGAACAAATGGTAAAAAATTTGTCCCACACTGCGTTCTCTCTTTACTCTGTTTATAGTTTCCTTTGTTGTCCAAAAGTTTTTAATAAGATGAGACCCCAGTTGTCTTTTATTCTTTGTGACAGTTCCTGTGCAATCAGGGTTGGGTATTTTTTGTTTTTGTTTTATTTTTCACAAAATCTTTGCCTACACTTTTGCCTTCAAAACTTCTACTTATTCATTCTTCTAGCAGAATTAATGTTTATTTTAATATTTAGGTATTTGGGGGCTGCAGAGGTAGTTTAGTGGCATAAGCACCTGCCTGGCAAGATCAAGGTCCTGAGTTCAGTCTCTGGTACCATAAAGAAAAAAAAAGTGTTTGATCCATTTTGATTTTAGTTTAGTGCATGGTGAAAAAGATGGCTCTAATTTTAATCTTATCTGTGATGAAGGGCAGTTTTTCCTGCATTATTTATTAAAGAGGTTATCTTTCTTCCATTGAATGTAACACCTTTGGAACCTTTGTCAAAGATAATGTGACTGACTGGAGTTATTTCTGCATCTCTAATCTGTTCAAACCTTAAGTCTTTTCTTGCTAGTACCATGCTGCTCTCTAGTATACTATACTGTAGTGTAGTGTAGTGTAGTGTAGTGTAGTGTAGTACAGTCTAGCATAGTACAGTATGGTATAATATAGCTTAGTATAATAAATTTGTAGCATAATTTCAAGTCTGGGATTGTGATGCCACCTGCTTTGCCTTTGTTTGTTGGGCCAGAATTGCCTTTACTATTCTGGATCTCTTCTGATTTCAAATAAATTAGGATTCTTTTCTCTAATTCTGTGACATGGTGTTGAAGTTTTGATTGGGATTACATTAAATCTCTTTAACAATTTTGGAAGTATGGCCAATTCCCTACCCAAGAGCAAGGGATATCTTTCCGTTTTCTGGTATCCTCTTCAATCTTCTTTGTCAGAATACTATAGTTTTCAGTTTAGAGGTGTTTTACTTCAGTAGATCGAATTCTAGATATTTTGTTCATTTTTGGTTGCTATTATGAAAGAGATTGTTTCCCTAATTTCTGCTTAATGAGTTTGTTAGTTGTGTACAGGAATGTTACTGGCTCCTGGGTATTGACTATGTATCCTGCTACACAACTAAATTTGGTTATTAAATCTAGAAGTCTCTTGGAGTTTTTGTAGATTATCATGTCATCTGTGAATAGTGATAATTGAACTTCTTTCCTATTCTTATTCTCCTTATTTCTTTTTTTCCTTTAGAATTATTTTATTAAATCATAAATGTACATCAGCTTCTTAACTCTACACACGCACTTAAATTTTTTTAAAGGAAAAACGTTATGTCTTATTACACCATGATCCTGGCTAATAGCTTTTCAAAACTTTGAGAAAAATCTTTAAAAAAGGTTTCACATGTCACCTGAAACTTACAAATTTAACATCAAAGAAGGAATGCTTCTATACTCTTACAAAGACCACTAGAAAGAAACAACAATTAAAAAGCTAAGAAACTGTCTCAAAGGCATTTTTACAACCCTTCCTCCACAGTAAGGTAATGTTATTAAATAATCCAATCCATTCACAAAATGGCTCTCTGCATCTGCTCTGGTGTCTTCTTCCATATCACACATATTTATGCATGACTGAGATAAGAGTTTGCTTAATATTGTTATTTCGATAACCTGAAGCTGTTCTGTTACCTCTGGGCTCTCATCCTCTCCTGTTTATACAGTGAAGCCCATGGCAAATAGGAAGAAGCTCAGTATCGCCTCCTTCCACCATAACCCCCACTTCCTCCACTGCCTCCAGGACCATAATTTCCTCCACCATATGGTCCCCCCATGTTCCTGCTACCACCAAAGTTTCCACTTTTCATTGGACCATAGTTAGAAGGTTGCTGGTTATAATTTCCAAAGTCATTGTAATTTCCACTTCCATAATTTCCTCCTCCATAATTGTCATAACCGCCTCCATAGCCCCCACCCTGGTTTCCATATCCAAGTCCTCCACCAACATATCCTCCTCTTCCTCCTCCATAACCAGCGCTACCTCGAAAATTGCCGCCTCCAGGTCCTCCTCCATACCCATTATAGCCATCACCAAATCCACGTCCACTTCCATATCCATCAGATCCTCCTCTAAAGTTACTTCCTGGTCCTGGTCCAAAATTCCACCACCACCACGTGAATCCCCAAAACCAAAGTTCCCTGCTCTTCCACTCCTTGAACTTTGGACTTCCTGCATTTCTTGTCTAGACAAGGCTTTTCTTCTGCATTATGATCATTAATAGTGTGGTATTTTTGCAAAACAATTTTATCCACAGGATCATGGTCATCAAAAATAACAAAGCCAAATCCTCTTTTTTTCCCAGACTGCCTATCAGTAATTATCTCGATGGTATCAATTTTTCCATATTCTTCAAAGTAATCTCTAAGGTGATGCTTCTCAGTATCCTCTTTAATTCCACCAACAAACAGCTTCTTCACAGTCACGTGAGCCCCTGGTTTGCCAGACTCCTCTCTGGCTACAGCACGTTTTGGTTCAACCACTCTCCCATCAATTGAATGAGGTCTTGCAGCCATGGCAGCATCAACCTCAGCCATGGATGAGACAGTTACAAAACCAAATCCTCTTGATCGTTTGCTTGCAGGATCTCTCATAACCACACAATCTGTCAGTTTTCCCCTTTGCTCGTAGTAGTTTCTCAGACTTTCTTTTTCTTTTCTTTTTTTTTTTTTTTTTTTTTTTTTTTTTTTTTTTTTTTTTTTTTTTTTTTTTTTTTTTTTTTTTTTTTTTTTTTTTTTTTTTTTTTTTTTTTTTTTTTTTTTTTTTTTTTTTTTTTTGGTGGGACCAGGGTTCAAACTCACAACCTTGCACTTGCCCAGCAGGCACTTGTACCATGAAGCTATCTCCCCAGCCGCTCTCAGACTTACTTCTGTGGTTTCAAACCTTAAGCCACCAATAAAGAGCTTACGAAACTGTTCCTTTTCTCTCTCCATCGCGGACTCAGGCGCTTCAGTCTGATTTCCCGCAGCCGAGCGAGATGAGAGAACACGAACCGGACTCATCCTGGTGCTGTAGTAAGAACTGCTGCCGCTCGAGAAACACCGCTAACCGCACATCCACATGGCACCCGGCACAGCCGCTACACATTATTCTCTTTATTTCTGTCTCTTGTCTACTCTGGCTAAAGTGTCCAGAGATATACTGAAGAATACTAGTGACAGTGGGCATCCTTAAGTTGTTCTTGATTGTAGAATTAAAGCTTTCTGTTTTTAATATGATGTTGGCTGTTGTTTGTCATAGATGGCTTTTATCCAATTGAGATAAAGACCATCTCCAATTTTCTGTTGCATTTTTATCATGAATAGGTGTTAGACTTTCTCAAAAGCTTTTTATGCATCTATTTAGATGATCATATGGTGTTTGTCATTGGCTCTGTTAATATTGTGTGTTATGTTTATCTATTTCTGTATGTTGAACCACCCTGGAACCCTAGGATGAATCCTGCTTGGTCACGGTATATAATCTTCTTGGTGATTTGGTACATTCTTTTCACCAGGATCTTACTGAGGATTTTTGCATCTAAGTTGCCTTTCTTAGTTAGTTCCTTCTCTATTTTTTGTAAAAGGTAGTACTTGCTTCTAGAAATGAATTTTGGAGTATTGCTTTCCCTTCAATTTCATTTAAAAGTTTGAGAAGTAATAGGATTAGATCTTCTCTAAATTTCTTCTAGAATTTGACAATGACAATCCACCAGGGCTTGGGCTTTTCTTTGTTAGTAAGTTTTAGTATTTTTGTGTCTTCTGAGTGCATATGTATGTGTGTGTGTATATATACATATATATATGCATGTATATATGCATCTGTTCATTTCTTCTGCATTTTCCTTCTTATTAGAATACAAGTTCAGACTGGTCAGATAGCTCACCAGACTAAATAAAGCACCTGCTTAGGCAAACAAAGGGTCTGGGGGTTCAACTGCCAGCACTACAAACCAAACTGTGATGGCCCCACCCCCAGGGCATGCTGAGATGAGACAGCAGTTAAGACTGAGTGTGGTGGCATGTACTTGTAATCCCACTGATGCAGGAAGAAAAAAACTGATCTGGAGTGGATGACTTCCAATAGAGAACCTCCGAATGATATAGAGAAAACCAATCCCCAACCTGAAAATTACGTGGAACGAGTTCATGTTCTCTAAAACCCAAGAATGAATTTTAGGAACAAACAGAAGTAATGAGCAGAACCTATTTATTGAGGAAAAGAAAGCTCCTGCCCAAGAGAGGGACAGGAGGGGGGTCCCGAGTGGGTGTCCCCCAGAAGCTGTCTCTTCCAGGGAGTTTTATAGAGAAGACGTGGGAACTCATGGTATAAGTTCCCTCATACATGGGTATGAAGTGGGATAAACCTGCGGTCAACCAATGAGATTACAAGCATCATTGCTCAGGTAAAACTGATTAACATCGGGATCCAATGGGAAAGCAAGTCACATAGCAAGTGGGCAACAACACCACCTATTGAGCCTGAGCTCGTGACTCTTTTTAGAATCTTTCAAGGTGATTGATACCTGCTTAGAGTATCAATCCCCGATGCCCATCCCTAGGGAAGTATGTGGTTACTTCTGTTTACTCTTGTCTTGAGATCTGGCCCACAGTGGAGGAGTGTCTGTCTCTAGTGGCAAAGTCACCTTGCCTCCCATGTCCTCCTTGAGGGCCTGGCCCTGTCTAACTGCCTATAATATTTCTATCTAATTCAGCTGCCTACAACATCAGCACTGGAGAGGCTGAAAACAGGATGACTCCAAGTCTGATCTATGTAGTGACAACTTGTAGACCCTGTACTAAATAAAAAAAAAAAAAAAAAAAAGGAATATACATTCTTGATTCTTGAAGTAGGTATACATGATATTTTGGATTTCCTTTTCATTCCTAATTGCATGGATTCGAATCTTTACATTTTGTAAAATTTTATTTTTCTTAAATCTCATTTATTCATTTGTGTTATGGCCAGGTCAGCCTGCCCTGGGGGGTGGGGCTGGTGCAGCATGTGCTGCTGGGGATTGAGCCGCAGCCCCTGCACTTGCCTAAACTTTCCTAGGCACGTGCTTTAGACTGCTGAGCCATCTCACTGGCCGTACATTTTTAATATGATTCAATAAGGGTTTGTCAATTTTATTTAATCTTTCAAAGAACCAACTCTTCTATTCACTGATTCTGTGCATTGTTTTCTTAGTCTCCATTGCATTAATTTCTGCTCTGATATTTGTAGTGCACTCCTGGAGCTTTGAGCTTGGCCTGCTTATCTTTTTCTAGAAGCTTAATTTGTTAACATTAAGTTGTTTGTTTGAGCTCAGTGTTTTCCAGATACAGATATTCACTGCTATGTTTCCTTTCTAGGACTGCTTTGTGTCTGATAAATTCTAGTATGTTCTATTGACATTATCATTTAATTTAATAAATGTCCAATTCCTCCTTTTCATGTCCATTAATATACACTTTATGTAGGGCTGTCGTTGTTATTGGGGTTTGTTTGTTTGTTTGTTTGTTTGTTTGCAGTACCAGGGATTGAACTCAGAACTTTGTGCTTGCCATGCCAGCAGTTATGCTACTGAGCTAGTTCCCTGGCCCTATATAGTTTTACATATTGTTATTTGTTCTATATATCACTTCTCGGCCTTTTGGCTAAGACCAGGTATATATATGTATACTTCTTTGTCTCTCTTAATTAGCCTTAGCTTGAAATCTACTTTTGTCTACAAAGTATAGCTACCCCTGCTTTTTTTCATTTTCCTATCACATGGACTATTGTCCACCATCATTTGACTTTTAGTCTGTGAATTTCTTTTTGAACAAAAGGTGTATATCTTATATGCAGCATATTTTTGGATCTTGCTTTTTTTTTTTTCCTGTACTTCTTTAGGGAAGGGCCCACAGGGTGTTCAGGGTCTCACTACTAGATCTGACTTATTGTGATCCATCTGTTTACAGCCTCCCAAGAGCTGGGATTACAGGCACATGCCACCACTCCCAGTTTCTGTCTCAGCACACACACCCCCCTGGGGGGGGGAGCAGGGTTAGCACAGCAGGCCCAGGGATTAAACCTTTCAAGTGCTTTAATCTGCTGAGGTATTTGGCCAGCTCTTGGATCTTGTTTCTTGATCCATTCTGCCAGTAGATGTCTTTGATTGGTGAGGTGAGACCATTAACTGATATTTGTTTTGTTTTGTTTTGTTTTTTTTGCAGGACCGGGGTTCAAACTCATGACCTTGCACTTGCCACGTAGGCACTTGTGCCTCTCAGCTATCTCCCCAGCCCCTGATATTTGTTGATTTATATTTGTCATGTTATCTTCCTGTTGTTGGCTCCCCTTTTCCCCGATCTGTTTGTTTAGCTTGCCTAGTAGATTGACTCTTTAGGGGTCCATGGAGTTGTAGTCTTTGTTATCTTTTTCTAGAATTGCTTTTCGAACATTTGAGAGTGTTGGTTTGGTGTTCATGTATTTCCTTAAGTATTCTTTGTCATGGAAGTATCTTATTTCTCCATCAATGTTGAAAGATTTGGGGGGGGGCACATCAATCTGGGATGGAAAGTGTTTTCTTTTAGGGCTTGAAATACTTTCCTCCAAATTCTCCTTCACTTGAGGGTTTCTTTTCAGAAGTTAGCTATACTTCTGATGGGTTTTCCTTTATAGACAATTTGTTTCTTTTCTCTAATACCTTTTAATATTTTTCTCATGTTGAATTTCTGGAATCATCAATATTACATGTGGAGCTGTAGGATTTTGTTTGTTTTTTATTATGGCTAACTGATGTTCTATATGCCTCTTTTATTTGTATGTCAAATTCTTTTTCCTTGCCAGGAAAGTTTTCTGCCATGATGTCTATGAACTGTTTCAGGGTTTTTTTTTTTAATATTATTTGTGCTATCTCCAATATTTTCATTGACTTCAATCAATCTTGTGTTATTCTTTGCATCATCTAGCAGCTGCTAAACTGATATGTCATAGTCCTTCACTATTTAAAAGAAATTTTACTTTCATGATCGCTAACCACAAACCTATCTTCTATATCTGAGATTCTGTACATACTCACATTGGTTTATTCTGCTGCAGATACTTTCAATGGAATTTTTTGTCTCTGGGATATCTGTTTCAATCAGTTTTATGGCTTCAGTTTCTTTTCTATGTTGAGCATTCATGGTTTTCATCATTTCTCTAAGATCCTCTATTTTTTTAGTCTATGTTTGCTCTATAGTCACCAAGAATGTTTTTCACTGTGGTCACCATCTCTATAGTTACCTGAGAAATTATTTCTGATTTGATTTTTTTTCTAAAATTTCATTTATTTGCTTTGTTGTTACCACTTCAGAGAATCCAGATAGGTTACATCATCCCATCTCATTGCCTCCTGAGTTTGCTTCTGGTGAACTGGTTGTGTGGGGCTGCATCTTGTTTAAATGTCTTCTCATATTATTTTTTTAGTTTAATTCCTGAGTTGGTGTTTATAAATTTCCTATGCTGTGTAGCTTTATTGCTAGTATTTAGAATCTTTAGGAAATGGCTACTTCTCATCTTCCAGGTATAGTTGGCTTAGACAGTCTTAGTCTTGGTATAATAGTAAGAACAGGTGGTTACAACAATTACATCACTTCAGCTAGCATGGTACAGTCAGCAATAATAATAGCATCAAACACAGCCTAGAAAATGACAAACTGAGGTAATCATTAATTCACCATCTTGAACTGTGTGAATTAGATTTCTGATTATATAACAAAATTTAAAATGAATCAATTGTATACAGTAAATAAGCACTCTATATGTCAATTTTGCCCTCGGGGAACAAAAAAATTTAAAGCGTTAGGAGAAAAAGCAGAGAAATGGAAGAAAAGGAAGACAAAGGAACATCATGCAAACTTTAGGAAACTGGTACAGAAAAAAGGAGGGAAAGAAGGAAGACATGAAAGGAAGAACAGAACAACAACCACACACAAAAAAGAAACTAGAATCTACGTTCACACTCAGAAATAAGATCAAACAATGAAGAAAAAGTAAGAAAAGGGATAGAGAGAAGGGAAAAATAGTTGACTTTAAGGTTTCTCTGCTGTCATTGGTAGACAATGTGTGGAGGCAGTCCAGGTCCATGTTGATTTATCCCAACAAGCTAGCAGTAGCTTTATGGTGGAGTAGTGGATAATCTCAGTGAGTGTGCATCTTTATTTTCCTTGAAGTTTAGGCTGGTTTCTGGCCAGGAGGCTGGGACCAGACCTGCTCTGCACGAAGCAGTCAGCTCTCCTCTATGGGCGTGAACTCAGCTAGGAGGTGCTGGATGGAGCCAGCAGTTGTTCTGAGTGTGCAGCTAATTTGACCTCACTCCAAGATGCCTCCTGACCAGTTGCCTTCTTCTGTGGGATGTCTAAATCTGCTCTACTCACCACCCAGTGCAGTCTATGGTGGCCATCCCTCCAATACACTGCTGTATCTCTCTGTGGAAGCCTCTGGGGCTTTCAGCTGTCACCATGCATCTACAAGTTTGAACCACTTCTCCCATGCAGCGAGTGCTGACTCAATGAGAAGGCGCTGCACATCATCTCTGGTCTTCTTCATTGAAGTATTTCTCTTTACTCTTTCTGTGGGCTTCAATTCCCACTTCAAATCCTTCCTGGATACAGGGGACCCACACTTCCCTCCTTCTTCTCTTCCTTGCCCTGGAGCACAAATCAGATAGGCCCTTTCTGTGCTACTTGCCACTCTTCTATCTTCCAAGAAGTCCCTGAGGACATTTTTAAATTCCTTTTTAATAATCCATTTTAAAAATACTACATTGATATTTTTAAAAAGAAAAGTTCTCAAAGCTTTTTAAAGAGCATAAACTGATGAAAATTATAAACTTATATAAAATTATCTTGGTGAACTCCACCAACTTGGCACAAAAGACTCAGAAGGTCCTGGGACCGGGCTTCTTGTGTGCTGGGGACAGGTGGCACCTTCAGTTCACCCACACTCCTCTCCCCAGCCAGCGGGCTGTGTGCTCCAAGTGTTGGCTAATTGGTCCACCAGGAGGAGAGTACCCTGTCCACTTGCCTTGCCTTGCTGGGTGTCACCTTGGCAAGGGACAAGGAAGATGTGGGCAGTGCTTTGCTCTCATCTCCCCTGCATTGCTCATATGTGTTGTAGAGAAATCAAGAAAGTGTAAGGGATGGAGGTGACTGTGTATTATTGTTTCTGAATAAACGTTTGTTATTCCTAAAAAAAATTATCTTGGTAAGAATATAAATTGTGAAGTAATGTTTGTAATCTTCTACTGCTTTGAGATTGTTTTTTTTTTTTTCCTTATTCCTGCTGCTGTTCCTCCCCAGGTACAATGGATCACACTGAGAGACCAACAAATTTCTTCACATGTCATAGTGTCATAGTTCACATCCATATAGCTGATAGTGCTATAGTCCATACAGCAAGAGGCCACACAATGAAGTGGTTATGTCAGTGTACTCAGGAACTGGACTGGACAGCACTGCCTATAATTTCTGGCTACCCCAGTGGCCTAGATAACCTTTCTAGGCTTTGGCTTTGTCTATAATTCAGAGATACCAGAAGGATCCCACCCTATAATGGTTAAGGATTAAATGCACAGAGCAAGTGTTAGATATTTTTTTTAGATCGGTTTTCATTATGCAGTTCCATCTGGCATGAACTCACTGTGTAACCCAGGCTGGCCCTGAACTCCAAGGCATCTTTCCGCCTCAGTCTTAAAGTGCTGGAATTAAAGGCAAGCACCACCATGTCCAGCCTTACTTTCATTTTTAATCCAGGATATTCCCAGCCTGCCACGGACCAGTGTGTGGGCTCTCCAGCCAGGGACTGAAAGCCTGCTAGTGACATCAGCCTCTGCCAGGGCTATACCCAAAGCCAGACCTTGATTCACTCCTGTCATCTCATAATCACCATGTGAGAGGTGCACACCATTCCAGGTTCACTGAGAACTTCCTCTCATCAACCCGTGAAGCTGGTAAAGGACTAGATAGCTAAAAAATTGTAGAAAACGTTTTTGGTCAGCTTTTATTACCTTTCCCAATTTCTTTTGAAAACAGGGATGACAATCCATTAACAATAAAGGCTCAGCTATCCTGTAAGGACCACATTTTGGTTGAACCTCAGTACCACAGTGGTATCAACAGAGCCTTGGTACATCCATCTCTTCAAACCAGTGCTCTTTCCTGAACTATATTATCAATGAACTCTTCCTGAGTATCTGATGCAATCAGAGCACTATTCTCCATACTAAACATTTTGAAGAAAACAAAGGCCCCTGCCTCAGCAGAGGGTTATTCATTTCCAAAGATAAATATTTATCAAATGCTTACTTTGTGCCAGGTACTAATTCAGGTACCATGGAAAGAACAATGAACACAATAGATTAAAAAGCCCTGCCTTCTGGCATACCTGATATTGGGAGTTGAAGAGAGATAATAAAATAGTTCAGAAAATTAAATAGTGCATTGGTAATAAACTGTGAAGGGAAAATACAACAGAAAAAGAATAGCTGAGTGGCAGATGTGTGGTGCAGAATGGGGAGAGAGGGGACAGGATTCAGGTGGCTGGGTGCTGACTAGTGACCTTAGAGATGTGCCAGTGGGTGGGGAAAGGCAGTAGGCAGACTCAGGAATCTACAGCCTATGCAAGCTAAGAATTCCCTTTAATCAAAGGAAAATACCACATAAGTCACAGACCTCTGCTATAGAAGGCAGAAGAAAAGCTAGTGACTCTTCAGGAAGGGGACACCAGCTGCCCTCTGTGAGATAGGAAGAGTCTATAGGAAGAGTCTAGCAACTTCCAGCCCAGAAACTAGCACAGACTTAGGTCTCTATTCTGGCTGCTCAAGAACCATCAAGCCTATGAACTGCAACTGTGTCTTTAAGAGCTGAAACTCTATCTTCACTTTTGTTCATATGGTTTTGCCACCTTGTGATTGAGATTTTATTTTCTCACTTTCTTCTGGAGGGCTAAGATATAAGTTTATAGACCAAAAATTAGAGAAAAAAGAAGAACTACAAGGACAGCCAATATTTTGGCTCTTGCCCTTCAAGGTCAATGAGGACTCAGGACAGAACAGAACCTGTGCTGTAACATCCTATAACTCAGTGATCTCCCAAATTTTCTGTTCAAGGAAATTATGGAGCCACAGAGGAAAGGGATTGAAGGTGTATAGTGTGCCTAAGGAGAGTCACCTAAAGAGAGCAAACTGGTCTTTCACAGAGAGCAAACTGGTCAAGCAATGGCCATGACTCATCCAGATGGCTGACACTGTCAACAGTTGTACAAATCACTGTACATGGTTTCAAAGTTAATCCTGAGGAGATTTGACTGACCTTGGAAGATATAAAAGTTACATGTTTTGTTATACAGGTCTTGCTTTAACTTTCCCTTAACCACCCAGCAGACTATGTATACAACTACTTTCTCTTAGTTCAAAGAGAAGAATTTTTTAACCAGTATTGATTAGAAAATTTATCACATCTACACCATGTGCTCTGTAAAACTACTACAAGGACACAAATAGGCATTGTATCAATTATTGTGAATGTGCTACTAATATGTTTTGAAACTGTCATATTGTTATTTCTCATTAAAATAATTTAAAAATTTAAAAAATAACCTTCAAGCTACCTGGGCTCCCCTTCCACACATCTGGGTCACCCAAAGGAAAGACCCAGTGAGAGAACTGAATACTACATAGAGGGTCTGTGCTGCTGATCAACCAAACCATTCTTTACTTGAATCATTTTTCTCTTGCTGTCTAACAGCTAAGAGCTCAGAGAAAACCACATCAACTATAAATGAAATTACATTTTCTCTGGCTAAGGAGAGGAGGAAGGGAAAGGGAAAAAGCGTAAACAGTGAATACAGAACCCTTTTTGAGGAGTTTTGCTGAATTCACAGAAATGATGCAGAAGGGAGGAAATGTTGATGATATATGAGAAAATTAATAGAAGGATTCCCTCCAGGAGGTAAATAGAGTGTAGCTGATTCCAGATATAAATAGCACCAATTTATTCATCTGTCAAGGGGGGAGAGTGAGGGAGTGTATGTATTGTAGTGGGAGGTTGAGAAATTTCCTTCTGATTGCTTTTATTTTCTTTCTTAAAAAAAAAATAAAACAGGTGCACAGTCCCCAGGCTAGAGGGAGAGGGGGATATGACAGAAGTGGGTGGGGAAGGAATAAGGAAGTAGGGTATTTGGATGGCAGAAGTTACTAGGCAGGCTCCTGCTGGAGTCACACGTTTCCAGAAAAACAACTCAACAACTACGTGGGAGCCTGCATGCAGTGGGCAGAGAATTTCCCTCAGCCAGGTCATGCCAGCGCCCTCCTTGAGTAGACATATATGACAATGGAGAGCAAGGCAGGTGGGGTGTTACTAGGGTGGGAGGCCATGACTCTT
Organism: Myocastor coypus; assembly: GCA_004027025.1. NCBI lineage: Eukaryota > Metazoa > Chordata > Mammalia > Rodentia > Myocastoridae > Myocastor > Myocastor coypus. Next base: position 33,116 of record PVJA010014309.1, read on the forward strand.
ATGGAGTTTAGGCTGGAAATGAAGGGAATGGAAAACACAACGTAGTTGAGGGATAGACAAGAGTCAGGAGTGACTGGAGAACTCTAGGAATTGAAGGATTATAGGAGGGAAGGTACAAGTAAAAGTGAGCTGGAAAGTGTAGGAATGGGATTTCAAGTAGGGATGATTGCAGTCAACATAGTGTAATAATCAAAATGTATTAATGATCGAATCCAGGGCATGATCCTGATAGAAAGGTCAGCAACCTGAGAGGCCACAGCAGGAGGCATGTAATTGCATGTGAACTTATGAGAGACAGGGAGACATCCAATCCCCAGTGAACAAGGGTTAGTGATGGAGGAGACCTGGAGAGGAACTGTCCCTGATCAAGCTAGGCTTTGAGATAGTTAAAAGGGCAGAGATGGGGAGGTGACAGGGAACCCCCACCAAGCCCATGGTTGCTCCTGCTGGTGACAGATAACTGAAGAGAAGTACTTTCTAGCGTGAAGGCAAGTTTCAAGTTTAAAAGAAGAAAAGAATTCAGGGGAAAAGGCTGAAAAAAGTATTTTTTAATTTTTTTTTTTTTTTTTTTTTTTTTTTAGATAGGCTGGCTACAAACTCAGATGATCCTCCTGCTAGAATTATAGGCATGTACCACCATGCCAGGTGGGAAGGATAAAATTTTAAGCCACAAAAGGATGAGTGGAAAAAATGCCCCCACTAGACATGAGTTTGTTGGCAGAGAAATGGGACTTGGCAGAATAGCAACACGAGAACCTTTCCTGAAGAGGATGGAGGCCAAGACATTAAGAAGGTGGAACTGGACCCTGATGAGACTTCAAGGCTGCAGGCTCTGGGATCAGACCAGCCACCTTCCACATCCCAGGCTGCCTCTCATGACCTGCTGGATCTAAAGGGAGCCCCAACTCATTCACAGGAAAGGAGGTCCTCGGGGCACAGGACTGAAGAGAAAGCACAGAGCTATCCACAGCCTAAGTGCTGCATGTCAGCTATTGTCATCAAGGACTGACTCAGACATTAGCTTCCACCCTTTCCCTAAATTTTCATTCCTTCAGATGTTAACAAATAGCCTATGTTGTAAGATGCTCTGTAGATAACAATAGCATATTACATGGGTAATGTATTCAAATGTGCATGTAAGCATTTAAGTCTTTATGCTGAGTAAACATGTGCATGTTTGTAGATTCAGGGACCCTTGAAACTATTTAGTCAACTGCACCCACTACCGCTTGCACATTTAGAGAGAAGTGGGTTGGGTGAAGACAGCACTGGTCCAAGGTCACACTGCAACTCTTTTGTAGAAGAAAGACCAGATTTGGGAGGGATTCTAAATCCTGATCTAGACTGTTCTGCTCTTTAGGATTGGGCTTCTGCCTGCTAGTCAATGAGAGCATTTCCTAACCTCCAGGATACAGCTGGCACCCACAATCCCTCACAAAGTCCCCTGTACACCAGTTTGACAAAAACACCGCACTGAGCTGGATCCAAGAAACCAACTTCTCTGAGTTTCAGAAATTGCTACCCAGGCGCCGGTCACATAGATTACAGTGCCTGCATAGGTTGACTCATGGACAGGGTTCAATCCCTGGCTTGATGTGCTGGCCTCGTCCCTGGAGTTCTATTGAGAGTGGTGGCGCACGCCTGTAATCCCAGCCCTTTCGAGGCTGAAAACACCAAGAGTCTGATCTGTGTAGTGAGATCCTGCAGACCCTGTACCAAATACATTTTAAAAAGAAAAAGAAAAGAAAAAATTGCTACCCAGGACGGGGCAGGACTCGTGCATCTTGTCGCCCGGTGGAGTGTGCCAGCGTGTTGCGAGGGAAGCACCCTGGAATACAAAGGGAGAGGGCTCAGAGCCGGACTCCAGAGCTGTGGCCAGAGGCGGAGACTTTGCGCTGCGACTCACAGAAGCCCTGCGTTCCCGAGCCCCGCGCAGCAGAACTTGGCAGTGAGTGGAGGAGGTAACCTGGGCCCCGCGCCACCGCATCCGTCTAGGGCCAGCGCGCCTGCTGGACCCCTGGTCCCCATGGGCAGCCCCTGGAACAGCAGCTACAGCCAGGAGGGAGCTCGGGATGCCGTGTGGGCAGAGCTGCTGCCCTGTGATGAGCGCCGCTGTTCCGCCTTTCCCCTGGGAGCGCTGGTTCCGGTGACCGCCGTGTGTCTGGGTCTGTTCGCCGTCGGGGTGAGCGGCAATGTGGTGACCGTAGTGCTCATCGGACGCTACCGGGACATGCGGACCACCACCAACCTGTACTTAGGCAGCATGGCCGTATCCGACCTGCTCATCTTGTTCGGGCTCCCTTTTGACCTGTACCGCCTCTGGCGCTCGCGTCCTTGGGTGTTTGGGTCGCTTCTCTGCCGCTTGTCACTCTACCTGGGCGAGGGCTGCACCTACGCCACGCTGCTGCACATGACAGCCCTCAGTGTGGAACGCTACCTGGCCATCTGCCGTCCGCTGCGCGCCCGAGTCCTCGTCACCCGGAGCCGCGTTCGCGCGCTCATCGCCGCACTCTGGGTGGTGGCGCTGCTCTCCGCAGGGCCCTTTTTCTTTCTAGTGGGCGTCGAGCAGGATCCTGGCGTCTATGATCTCCCAGACCTCAATAGGTCTGCGCTTCTTGCTCTTTCTCCAGGAGCGCCGCAGTCTCAGCCGTGGGACCCCGAGGCGGCAGCGCTGTTCAGCCGGGAGTGCCGGCCAAGCAGCACGCAGCTGGGCACACTCCGCATCATGCTGTGGGTCACCACTGCCTACTTTTTTCTTCCCTTCCTGTGCCTCAGCATCCTCTACTGGCTCATCGGACGGAAGCTGTGGAAGACCCGGGATCTGCTGCAAGGCCCGACTGCCTTGGGGCGGGAAAGGGACCACAGGCAAACTGTCCGAGTCTTGAGTGAGTGGCGCCCCTCGGTTCCAAACACACCAGCCAAGTCTACACCATCCGCGATGCCACCCAAACTCTGGGGCCCTTCCCTGTACAACCCCTCTCCAAAGAAAGCCATCCCTGTTCCCCAGTATTTGGTTCACGAACTTAATTCTTTCCACGACTTTGGTTGCAAACCAAACTGGACCAGAACTGAATGAATCAAATTTCCCCATAAGGTCAACGTAGAACCTAACCATTGAATTTGATTCGGTTCTTTGCCAATTCTGTTTGTGATGAGGAATAATTAAGTTCATGAACCGAGGCACCACCTCTGGAAGAGCCTGGCCGCCTCTGAGGGTGAGATAATGGGATCTGGTGAATAGCAATGGTTTTCTAAAATCCCTGAAACCCAGGGTGCTACTGTTATGGATTACTCACAGTATCTTTGAGAAAACAAGGTAGACTACATTAAATTGAACCGCGACTGTATTAAAAAAAAAAGAAAGAAAGAAAGAAAGAAAGAAAGTCAAAGATCTTTTAGACCTGTTGTAGTCCTGTTGCAGAATTCTTTCCAGCAAAGAACAAAAAATGTCTTTTAAACAAGTCTGTGCAAAAAGTCTGCCAAAAAGCGTTGTTTTTCTAGTTTATAACCAGCCTGGAGAACACAGAGATTAAAAGCTTAACATGTAGATTTAAGTAAATATCCATGTAGTTAACCCACTGGATTTTTGGTTGGTTGGTTGGTTGGTTGGCTGGCTGGCTGTTTTTTTTTTTTTTTTTTGGGGGGGGGGCATATGATTCTAGCTTGGCACAAGTTCAATTTTATTTTGCTATTACTGCAAATGGTTTCTTGAATGAACCCTTATTTGACTTCAAATGCTGTTAATTATGTGCCCTTGTCTTGTTTTTGCAGTGGTCGTGATCCTGGCATTTGTAGTTTGCTGGTTACCTTTCCACATTGGCAGAATCATTTATATAAACACGGAAGGCTCAGGCATGATGTACTTTTCTCAGTACTTTAACATTGTTGCTCTGCAACTTTTCTACCTGAGCGCATCCATCAACCCTATCCTCTACAACCTCATTTCCAAGAAATATAGAGCAGCTGCCTATAAGCTGCTGCTCACATGACCATTGAAGCTGAGAGGTTTCTGTGGAAGGAACACAGGGGAGAATCCTAAAAGGGACATTGGAGAAGACACTGCTGGCTACACGGAGACCATGACTAACTCAAAGACAATGGCCTAACCAGGTCGGGAAGCCAGTTCTGGGATATTGGGGACAACAGATTTGTACATAATTGCAAATAAGGGAGGGGCAGATGCTGTTAAGAAAACTGTAGAATGGTTGCAATTTTGCAAGTTGGTTAAGAAATTGTCAACATGAGGGTTTGTTTGTTTTTACCAAGGTACAAAATGTACCTATGCCAGTCATTCTATTTCCCTTTCATGCACCAACTTTCACTTTAGCATTATGAACTCTCACATTACAAAGTGTGCTCTGAAGAGGATTGTAATTCTTTTATTCTGTTTCTCTTTGGGAATAGGACTGCTCATTTTATAGTTAAGCGATACAGAAAGATGTTGCCTTGAACACAAGTCTGTTTTGTTGTTTATGTTGAGATATTAACATAATGATACAATGCAAGGAACCAGGATAATGAGAAATATTGTGAAAATGAGATAATGAGAACCAAATAATTACTCAATGCCTATGTAGGGCAGCAGAAAATTTTAGTAACAAGTAAAAACAATTCCAGATAGGCTTCAGTGTTTGGAGTCCCATAGGTGAGGTTGGAAGCAAAATCATAAAGTTAAGGCACAATGTACTCTTTGAGAACTACAATGCTTAGAACTGAGGATTTCCTGCAGGATTTTTTTTTTGTTGTTGTTGTTGTTCCATTTGGCTTTGAAATGGCAAACTTGAGCTTGAAGCCCCAGGGCAGAGTTACAGCAAAAGCTGGCCTTCTTGCATGGCTCCTGGTGACTTTGTAAAAGGCATTACTGCCTTACCTTGCCTCAGCCTGCTAGGATAAACATTATCATTATTTCTGTCTTACTAGTGATGGAACTCAATGTTAGATTTCCAAAACAGGAATTGAGGGGCCTGCATGTGAATCTAGTAGCTAAGATTTTCATGTACAACACACTGAAATGCCACACTTACTGAAAAACAGAGGAATTAATGGAATTAAGAGAGTGGACTGAACATTCTGATCAACTCTGTTACTTTGTTGTATATTTTATAATATAAAACCTAAACATGTTTTCCTAAGACTGCTGCTCTGCCACACAATTCCAAAGGGCTCATTCATGCCTCAGTCTATATGAATGCAGCCCCCTGGATATGGGCAGGCCACAGCTTGCTCAGTTGTACTTAGAGCCCTTTTCTGTGTTTCCAAGGTATAAAATTCAAACCTAATAGTATATTGTTGACATTTATGAGGAATGTGTCCTGAGAGCCTTAGGAAGGTCTACAAATACCAGGCAACACATCCACAATATCAAAAAAGAAAAAAAAAAAACACAAGAAAAATGTCAAATGCTATAAAGCACAACATCACTAGAGTTATAGTGACCAACAGAAGTAAGGTCACAATGCACTGAAAACTGGATAGCTACCCATGTTGCTCACTGATTTGGTGACTGCTTTTTGGGTGCAGTCTGGACAGCATCAGCAAGCTTCTAAATTACGTCATGTCACCAGAGTACTGTGGTTCTTTTGAATAGCTAAAACTGCAAGTGACAAATAAACAATTAGGGAATTCTTGATATTTTGACATGCCGACTTTTCATTTTATGAGCCAAACACAGGCAAAGCATCGTAACTCTGGTCCATCCTCCACATGTGCAGGAGTGACGGCAGCTCTAACTTGATTATTCTGCTCACAGGTGGTAAAGCGGCACACAGCTGCCACATGTGAAGTGCTGCCTAAATCAAGTACTATGATTTCTGGGGCTTATATTTCAAAAGGGCTCTGTGGTCAAATGTGACAGGAAAACACATTCTATTCCTCTTCCAAGTCACAATATGACACAACGAGTCATAGGCTCTGAGAAGTTGTTTCACTCAGAATTTCTTTATCACAGAACCTGCGCCCTGACTCCCTCCCCACAAACTCTCACAGAAATCTTGGGAAATGAGTAGCACTACTGGAAAGGACTGATGTGTGGATTCTCATGGTAGCGGAGCGGCCTTGTGCTGCTGCCAGTTCTGACTGGTGGCATTAAGCTGCCTGGGAGTCCCTCTCTGGAGCATTCACAAGTCTGCAACAGCTCTTCCCTAAAAAAAGCCACACTGGAGAATATTACTGATCATTATAGAAAACTGTAGATATAGAAGCCATGACCTCTCCTTTAAGCTTTCAGATTCTAGAAAATAGGGATTTATGTTTTATTTTTCTGGGACCTAAGCACATTCTCATGTGTGAGTGTGGGGAAAGTCATCCTTCTCTCTGCACCAGGGTTCCTGGGATGGAGAGTCTGAAGCCCATCATCCCTGCAGGGTCCCAGTATGATGTCAGTCCTTTAGAATACTGTGAAATCAGTGTAATGTATCACTTGTTCTTTAGTGGAACAGAATGAACGAGAATAGGGAGTATCAGCACACCATACATAGCAAGACTAATCAGGCTGGGAAACTTTGTTTCAATTATGTATTTAGTGATGCTTTTCCTAGCTCACAAAATAAAATGTATTCTTATGGTGGAGTATAGTAAAAAAATGTTTGTGAAGTTGTTTTGAGATCTATAATTTTTCTTTGCCTCAACTGGGTGGTGTAATCTTGTACTGACCACTCAGGATACAAGGAGGGTCCTGGGAAGACCTAGAGGAGCCAGTATCCCTCTACACACAGGTGACATTCCTGTAACCTCTCTCAGCCTACCTTCCCTTCTTCAGGTCCAAGTGCTCTTGTCATGTCACGTGAGCTGCTAGCCTTGGAAGGGGATTTGCACTTCATTAATTCACCTGGCAAATATTTATCAAACAACTGCTAAGTACCTGATATACAGGACAACTGCACTAGAAAAATTAAGCCATGCTGTAGTGTCAAAAATCACCATTTTAATATCATTTTTGCTTGAAATGTCTAATTGTGTCACCTAAACAAACCACAGATTCAGTTTATAGGTTAACAAGAGCCATTATGTGAGACTCACAGACAGAATATCAGGTTTTTACTTTTTCCTATAGACTTTTCCTATTGTCTTTTCACTTCTGAAGAAAATGTTCAAAGCACTTCGGTTCTATACTTTTAAAACCCAAGGAGTCCTTATGCTGGGCTTTCAGGGATACTAATGAGTCATGTATTCATGGTGTTTGAAAGTCTGAACAAGCTTTCTGTTGCCCCTCTCTGTTGATGTTATAGTATTTGCCAGTGTATAGAAGTGTTGTATATAAGTGGTTGCATGTGTTTATGATTTTATACCAAACATGGTAGCTCATGGTGGCAATCCCAGCACTCTGACAGGCTAAGAGAAGAGGATCATAGGTCTAAACCCAGATAGAGTAGCTTAGTGTATTAGTAAGACCCTGTGTCAAAATTTAAGTGCAGTTTTTCAAAGGGCTAGGTATGTAGCTCAGTGTGAAGGACCTGGGCTCAGCACTCAGTTAAAAAAAAAAAGTAGCTTTACTTAAAACTGATGAGATAAAATTTTGTCTTTTATAGATCCCAAATTTTACAAATTACAGAATACTGCTCAACTCTAAGCAGCCTTCAAAATCAGCATTTTCCTTCTGAGAATGCAAGAAGGCTTGTCCTCAGGGCCAGGGAGATAGCTCAGTGGTATAACCACCTGCCTGGCAGGTGCAAGGTCCCAAGTTCAATCCCCAATACCATAAACACTTATTTTCACTGAACACTATAAGAACACTTTGTAGGCAACCACTCCTAGGGTCTTCGGTGTGTGAGGCATAGAGGAGGTGACAGAACCAAACTACTATGCTTACTACCTTCTTAAGAAGGCAACTTTTTTTTTCCAGTGCTGAAACCAAGCCCTCAGGCAAGCATTGCATGACTGAGTTACCTCCTGACCTTAACATACTTTTTAAAGAATATGGGACACTAATGTGCTAGGGCTAAAAAGTGTTAGCGAGACAAGGAAAACTAAACTTAGACATTTACAACAGTGCTCTGTGTGGTTCCCCGAGTAGGAGACTGCTTGCGCTGGCAGTAACGTGCTTCCTAAGGACAGAGGCCACATTTTATTCCCCTCTGCCTCTTTTCAGGTGGATAACATGCATCAACTCCAAGTCACCACAAGTAAGAAAATTTCGGTCTTCCAAAAATGTGCCTGTGTTTATAGCAACTTTATACATGGCAAAAGTTGACAGTAACCATGATGTCTTTCAGTAGGTGAATGGATAAGCAACCTGTAGTACTCTCAAATAATGAAATATTATTCAGCTCTAAACAGAACTGAGCCTATAAAAAAAAAAGATATGGAGGAGACTTAAATGCGTATTACCAGATGAAAAAAGTCAATCTTACAAGATGATATACTGTATGGTTCCAACTATATAACATTCTGAAAAGAAATTAGTGAGCCAATAGAAAGATCAGTGTGTGGGGCCCGGCAGAATGGCTCAGTGGTCTAAAGCACCTGCTTAGGAAAGCTTGGGCGGCGGCAGGGACTGCAGTTCCATCCCGGCACCACATGCTGCGCCAGCCCTGCCCTCAGGGCAGGCTGAGCTGGCCATAAAAATAAATAAATAAACAAATAAAAGTTCTGAAGCAAGAAAAAAAATAAATAAAAATTTTAAAAAATAAACTTAAAAAAAAAACAAAACAAAAGAACAGTGTGTGCCAAGATTAGTGGGAAGAATGAGTTGGAGCACGAAGTTTTCAGGCAGTGAAACTCATCTCACTGATACCACAGTGGTGAACACATTTCACTGCATTTCTGTCCAAACCCACAGAATACACCACACCAACAGTAACCCATAAAGTAAACTATGCACTTTGGATGGCAGTGATATGTCACTGTAAGTTCAACAATTGTAACAGATGCATCAATCTGGTAGTGACATAGCTAATAGGAGAGACCATGTATGTGGAGGACAGGAGACATACAGGAAATCTATGCACAGCCTCTCAATTTAACACTGTGCATAAAACTGCTCTAAAAATAAAGGCTAATAAAAAGTTAACCCCAAAGGGGTTTGAGTTAATTTTTCTGAATAAAATTAACCAGGTATATTGTATTGAACTTGATTATTTGATTTGGACAGTTCTTTCCTCTCTGGGTCCTTAAATCCTCATTCTTCAAATAGTACCTGAACCAGGTCTCATTGTCACTCTAGAGGCTACATTATAAGTTAAATAGGGGAGAATTAATTGAGTTATACTGCAAAACAGCTACAGTCTTCTTTAACAATTGTCTATGGCTGCTTTTCAACAAGTAAAACAGTTGCAAGAGAGAAAGTGGCCCAAAACACCTAAAATACTTACTATCTGGGTCTTAACAGAAGTTTGCCAATTCCCGAGATAAATATTGAACTTTGACACGTGTTTATACTTAATATGAAAACTTGGCATGTGCTTGGTAAAAGCCCACTACAGAGAGCCAAAATACTATTTCTAAATATTACTAAGTCTTTAGTGGTTAAGATCTGGAGGCCTGGACTTTTCCATGGTCTCCAGGGAGCTGTTATACTTACTCAAGTGTAAGATCCACTAGTCCAGCCCAGTCTTGTTTGTACACATCCTGGATTAGTAAACTTGGAGGGCTCAGTTCTCTGTCACTAACAAGGTCCCAGGCGATGCTCATGTTGATAGCACAAGTGCTTCAGTTTCCTCACCTGTGAAAGGGAGATACTAAATATCAGTGCTGTAACATTCCATGAGGTAAGGCTCATTAATAGCCTGATTGTGCTCCTTTAATATGCTTGAGCAGATTACTGTCTTGGTTCCTATAAGTAGGGCTTCTAATTAAAGCCATATCATAATGTTGTTGGAAAAAGTAAATAAAATGTTGTAATATTTAAAAAATATACTCAGATCTTGGAGCTGCATGTGGCGATGCATGCCTGTGATCCCAGCACTCAGCAGGCCAAGGCAGAAGGATCACCACAAGTTCAAGATCAGCCTGATCTGCATAATGAGCACATAGAGAGAACTTGTCTCAATAAATAAATAAATAGGAAAAAAAAGAAAAATCAATCATCAATCAACCTTGGGACATAGTAAATGCTTACTAATGTAATATTCTACTATTTTTACTATTATTTTCATTACACAAGGTGTCTGGTACATACTAATATTCCATCAGTGTCGGCACTGTCTCTATTTATTCTCTTATCTACCATTTATCCCTTCTTCCCTGTTTCTAATGTGCTAATTAGAGAACCTTTTAGGAATGCTGACTCAGAAATTCTTGAGCCCAGGAGGCCCTAGTGTAGTGATTGACATATTGCGTCAACTTGGCTGGCTGCCTGGTGGTCAATACATTTTATCAATTTGGCTGCATTGCCTGGCTGTTTCATGCTGTGAGCCATGAAGGCCCTGCCCCAGAATAACTCAGTTTGGACTTTATCTCCTGGCTTCCTGCACAGACTCATCAGCCTCTAGCTTGGACCCTTCAGCTTTCCATAGCAGATTCTTCTGCCTTCCTTTTCAGGCAAAACAGCTGACTGTTAGAGACTGTTAGGAACCAGTAGAAACCAGTTAAGAGCAGTAGAGATCAGTAGGGATGGAACACTACAGTGAGTATAAAGCCTTGGGACCGAATCCTTCACTTGGCAGTGTGCAGATGCTCTCAGCACACTTCCCCATCTAAATCTGGGACTGGCACATCTTGTGTTATATTTGTTCCTTTAGTAAAACCCTGACTAGAACACCTACCTTAAAAGTCCAAGGGCATCACACATAGGGATCCAAGAGGAGCCTGTGCTGCCCAGGCCCATTTGCCACCCTTCAGGCAGCCTGGGTCCTGGGCCAAGAAGCCTGGGAGGACACAGGGAGGTTGGCTCCTCACACATCCCTACCATGTGTGCATGAATCTGGAGACTCTGGGACACTAATCTACTTTGGGACAGTATTTGGAAAGCCTCAGAAGTCATTTTTCCTTGGCAATACTGCCCTCTATAGCAAAGTGAATGGCCCCTGCAGGGAACACGGATTTTGTTTCAGGCTTCTTTGCTTCCTTGAGGTTTAAGTGTTCCAGCAACTGCCTTCTGAGAATTGGTTAAGAAATCTTCATTTCTGGATTTAGTGTTGTTTTTATGGCCACATTCTTAGCTGAAACGACCAAATTAGGGTCCATCTCCTGTCCTCCTGAATAAACTGGCTACCCATATCCCATCTTTGCTCTGTGGCCACCTTATCTTGAGGTACACAGAAGGAGCAGTCACCTGTCACAATGTACCCTCTCACACAAGAGCAAAATTGAGGCACATTTTCAATATGCCAGGCATTCAGTCTCTGCCAAACTACCAGGACCAACAGCCCCAGAGACACACATAGTGGTTCTAAAATCAGCTCCATGGATTGCCAGCTTGTTTTGTGAGATAATTCTATCCAAAGAACCACACCACTAGTAATAACAAGAGTTCCCTCCCTCCCCTAGAGCTTCATGTACTCAGAGGCAAAGCCTTTAGAAGGCCTATCTCCCTTGCTAGCTCCTTGATCTTCCACTTCTAATCACTCTACATGAGCAACTTTCCTCCACTGCATCCTCTGCTATGCTGTTTTGTGCCTGGAAGCCAGCAGAGCCTAGAGTGAACCTTCTAAAGGTGAGTCTATTTTTCCGTCACAGGACAGGCCTGAGGAACATTTTCATGCAGCAGGACCTAGAAAAAAAAAAGACTCACACAACCTATAGAGAAAAAAACAAATGAATGATCAAGAGGGGAAGGACAATAACTAGTGGTATCGAACAGCTGGTTTTGTTAGGCCCTGTAGTTATTGAGTCACTTAGTCTTTTTGAAAAGTTGTGCCAAATTGTTATCACTGGGCCAGGAAGATAGCCCAGCAGCATTAAACACCTACTTGGCAAGCACAAGGTCCTGAGTTTGATCCTGGTACCAAAAAAAAATGTTATCACTAAACTTTCCTTCCCTTCTTCCTATCTTGTTTCCTTTTTTCCTCTCCCTGGATAAATCAGTCTAAAAGGCTGTTTGGCAGTTTCCCTTTCTCTTCTTTTTTCCCATTTAAGGTTGAAGGGGCCATGGTGACAGTGGCAGAGGGGCTGCAAAGCTTGGAGGCAGCTGTGTGCTTGGAAGACTGGTCACAGACAGGACACTCAGGGTGGAAGGGAAAGAAAAGAGGAAGACTGCTCCTTTAGCCTGTCTCCCAGAGCCAACCCCCAAGAGCACAGCTGCTGCAGCTGGTGGAATGTGATCAGGGGGCAAATGACTGCCATGGGGTGCCACTGAGCTCTGGAGGCCATAGCAAGCTCTATCTAAGTGGACTGATGCAGTGAACTGGTAAATAACTTGTGGTGAGGGTCTCAAGAGGGGTCACCCAGCTAACATCTGAGCACATGGGCTTTATGAATCATACAAAGAATTACTTACTGATTTCAAAACCATTGTACTGATCAAGTGGCCTTTGTAAGAATCAGCTGCTCTGAGCTTGCCCACTGCTTGACATGTATGTGGAACTTTGTCTGATGATTCTGTCTGGTCCTCTTCTCCTTTGCAGCATAGCTACTACTCACAGCAACACTTGGATAAGGTACTTACAAAGCACCTATAAATACTGGATAAAATGTGGTTAAGCTAGCAAGAAAGTAAAGAAAATAATACAAATATTTTGAGAACTTTGAAATAGTAATGGACTAAAAACAGGAATGAAACCAGGAATACAAGGCAAGTAGCAATACAGGTAATGATTATTCAAAGAACAAGATTTGGGGATTATATATATATAATATATCATGCAGTTGGCCCTCAATATGTACAGGTTCTGTACTCATGGTATAGAACAAAAGGTATAGAACAAAAATATTAAGGAAATAATTGTGACATATTGAACAGTACAGAACTTTTTTCTTGTCATTATTCTCCAAACTGTACAGCATAAAACTATTTTCATAGCATTTTCATTGTGTTAGGTATTGTAAACAATGTGGAGAAGATTTACAGTTTATGAAAGGATTTGCATAGAGTATGGGCAATAACTGCAATATTATACTCAAACATTCATATACTTTTAGGTTCTCTAGAGAGACGGGAGACAATCCTTCATGTATACTAAGGGTTAACACACACACACATGTGCACACACATACACACACACTGCAGATGTCTTTTAATTTGGAAATGTTGATTTTTTTTTGACAGGGTCTCACTGTGCAGTTCAGGCTGGCCTTGAGCTGACTTTTGTAGCCCAGGCTGGTCTCAAACTCATACTGATCCTCCTGCCTCAGCCTTGCAAGTGCTGGGGTTACAGACGTGTGCCACCACACCCAGCTCTATTTTGGAAGTTTTGAGACTTAAAAGAAGTGCAAAAATCACACAGTGTTTCTGAAAAAAATAGAAAAGAAAATGTGCACAGCCAAAGTAATAAGAAACTGGAAAACAGATTTGAAGAAATAAGGCGAAATGTAGCTTTAAAAAGAAAAGAGAAAAAATTTAAGCTGGAAGCCTTAAGTTCTTATTAATCAAAATTTCAGGATAAGAATCTAGAGCTATGCTGTCCAATATAGTAAGCAATGGTCATGTGTGGTTGCAGATGAATGGATAAAAAAATGTGGCACTTATACACAATGGAACATTACTATGCTATAAAAAAGGATACTTGAGTCATTTACAGGAAAATGGATGAAACTTGAAATCAATAATGTTAAGTGAAATAAATCAGATGAAGAATCTTAAATACTACACAGGTTCTCTTAGATACAAAATCCAAAGAATAAATAAAGAGCAAAATAAAAGAACATAATAGGAAATAGAGAGATAAATCTTTTACAAAAGTGAAGGGGACCAAGAGATAGAGGAAGGGTGGAGGGAGAAGAGGAGATGCACAAAGAATTAAGATGTATCATGTACGTATATCAACTCCTCATGAAGAATGTTATAATTATATGTTGTAAGCACATACTAATAAAAATGAAAACTGAAAAAATTATACACAAAGTACCAATAAAAATACAAACTGAAAAATTATACACAATGTACACAAATACACAAAAAATAAATTACTCAAACCAAAGTTAATAGCATGAAAGTAAAACACTTTGCATTCCTCAACTACTATATGGATTGAAATCTGGAAACAGGACTAAAAGCATTCTCATTATTGCAGACAGCTGGATGGGATACTCACTGAAGAGAAGAATAGCCAGGCGTGGTGGCACATGCTGGCAATCCCAGCTCTTGGGAGGCTGGAAACAAGCAGATCACTATGAGTCCAATCTAGTTGTGAGACCCTGAACACCTTGTAGACCCTCCCTAAAATACAAAAAAAAAAAAATAATCATAGGTTAAAGAAAGAAATCACTTGGGACACTCTGTATACTAACACTAAAGAAAAATAAATTTATGGAATGCTACTAAAGCAGTATTTAGAAAGAAATTGTGACATTTAAATACTTACATAAAAATGACTTTTAAAATTAAGAAACTAAGCCGGGCGTGGTGGCTCATGCCTGTAATCCCAGAACTTGGGAGGCTGAGGCAGGAGGATTGATGTGAATTCGAGACCAGCCTGGGCTACAAAAGTGAGCTCAAGGCCAGCCTCAACTGCATAGCGAGACCCTGTCTCAAA